>JAQFVV010012623.1:0-123408 GCA_028023455.1 Epiperipatus broadwayi | reverse complement strand
TAATACCACCCTTTTATTTTTATATTTATATCGCCATTTGTACGCTTCTACCCATAGCTTTTGAGTGAGGGTATTTGTGAGCATGGTCTGATTCCATCTCACGTGCCAATCTTACACATGGATAAGAATTATCTGCATCGAAAACGTAAGTAAGGGTTAGGTGATATATATATACCTCTATTTATTGTAGCGCATCCCTACCAGCTCAATCTCAGGGTTTGGGGACTATAGTCTAACTAGAGAACAAAGCTAAACACTACCCAATTAAGTTTTATGTGTCCATCTATTCTGTCCGATAATTTATCCGTTATAAATATAATAACCCAACCCGAAGGTTATCATACCATTTACTCTATTTATTACCATACTTAATACCAACAAAATCTCATTTATCCACGCATATAAATATCAATATTCAAGCGCACAGCCCATTTACCCTGATACACCATATATAATTCATAACGCGCATCAAAATAGTACAATTATACATCAGAGCTGTTTATTTAAAGTTGCTATTTTTATTTAATTTAAAAGAGATTTATTATAGGAGTTAGTAGGTAGTAACATTAGTTTCTTTACCAAGACGCATTCATTGAACATATAATTAGTTGTAAACGTCAATTACCTTAAAGTACCAGCTCGAACCGTTCACATGGTCAAAGACAAGTCTCGCATTTATAATTCTCCACGAATACTGGTCTGATTGATGGAACGGATGGCAAGGATTTCCAATGTGGTATATCGAATAGCTTATTCCGGAGGTGGAGTAGGGTGATTCACTCACTTTATGGAAAGGTCTCATTTCTAGATCTTTCATCGCCATTACACTTGATGAACAAGAACTCTTTGTATGGCAAAATTCGTAGGGTCCACTTCAGATGGGCTTCCAATGGACAACTGTCCACTGGATCAGTTAATGAAACTAGTAGCTATTAGAATTATCCCGACATTTTGGGTAAGAAATATTAAGTAAACTTCTTAAGAAAAAATTTTATACGTCCACACACTCCGTAGTCCAAGCCACGTTTTTTTCTTTTTTTCTCTTTCTCTTTTTTTTCACTCTCGAGCCCACAAAAAGTTCTTTTGTTTTCACTCTTTAACTTTGTAAAATTTTCTTCCAATATCCCTACGCCACTGTCCCGCTTCTTCTATTCTTTTTTTTCCAGAGGATACCCACCTGACCCATTTTCGGACTTCCTTGATGCCAGTTATTACTAAACCGGCCTACAGCAATGGATTTATTTCTATTTCTGTCTTCATATGTTCAAAAGATTAATTAGCAAAAGAAAACACGTGTTACCAACAACATTATTAACCAGACTTAAAGAAAATTTTTTAACGGATAAAATATATATGAACAATCAATTACAACTTATACAGCTCCATATATAATTGCTTGTAACCATCACTGTTAATAAATACACACATTTTATACTCACATATACAAATATATTTATATAAGCATACCCACCTAACATTCACATTCTTTGTAACAGGGTTCAAATGACTATTTACATATATATCTTTTCGTATATAGCTGCTCAACATTAACACTCGCAATTAGTAATATATTACATACGCTTGTATTCGAACCCATTTGTTACATTACTATTACTTACATACAGTCTTTGAAAATAATAAAAACTTCTCTCGTACAGTATTTTAATAACTGTCTTCATTTTTCTATCCTTTTTCAAATGTCAGCTTAAAATAAATTATTAAAAAATGTTCTCTTCAAAAAGAAACATTTTCTGCATCTTTTATTCAAATATCTATTTTAATTATTGGTATGATTTTAAATGAAGTTTTTACCACATATTATTTTCCGGGCTCAGATAAAACTATCTTTCCAAATAAAAGTGCATTGTTACTTTTAATTTCTTATCAAGTTTTCCATTCAACTTCTCATATAATGTCTAGCATGTTAAATTGACTAATAAAATTTTTATCTCTGTTAAAATTACTAAATTACTAAAATTATGATTTTAATTAAAAAAATTACTTCCAACATCCCTTTATACAGGTAGATATTTCTTCTTGGTAATTCCATGATTATGAGATGTTTTAAATTAAATTTTGTAAATTGACTTTAGTAGGGTATTTTCTTTGGTCAACAGTGCATCTTTAAAACTTCAAATAAATCTATAGTTTTGTAAATTAGACTCTTTTTGTTAAAATGATTCAATTGGTACACTTTCTATTTTTACAATAAATTATTAGAGAGTTATTATAACTACTGAATTGACTAAGAAGAGAAAGCAAACCTAACTAACAGAAGTAAACTTAACTAATCAAAGCACACTGATAATAATTGAGCATCTGTATTTATAGCCAAATAAATCCATCATCAGATTGGTGGATTAAAATTTCACCTGATGGCAGAATTTACATATTCAATCCAAAGTGCATCTTTAAAATAAATAAAAAATAATGACTCATCTTTTAAAAATATTACTTAAAAATATTAATTCCATATTACTATTTACACTTTATTAAAGATAACTAATTTAAAATGACTTTTAGAAACAATATTTTATTAATTTATCCACCTTTAGTTTTTAATGTATCTATATTTCTAAACAAAAATCCAATTTTATAAACTACGTTCATTTAAAAACCCAATTAAATATTTATAATAGCTAATTTTTTATATTGTATCTTGTGGCAGAGTAATAACATTTTCAATTCCATAATACAATTTTAAAGCAATTTTGAAACTTTGGTAACAAGAAAACTGGTACACACACATGTATGAATATTTACATGTCACATGACTTACAATCTAGACAGAATGCATTTAATTTTGTCTGAAATAAAATAAATGTCTAATTGCAACAATCATTATATTAAAAATAATATAATAATATAATTTAGAATAATAATTTTGATACTATAAAATTAAATAGACATTTCTCTACCACAAATACTACTTTTTAAATAAATACTTTTAAATACAATTATTAAATATAATTTATACTGTAAAATATAAAATTTATTTAATTTTAAGTTATTGCTTTTAAAATTCAGCTTTTAATACTTATTTAAGAGACTTATTAATACATAATTTTATTATGGCCAGCTTTTCCAACCATATACAATTATAACATTTAGCTTTACTTAACTGTTTTAACTATATTTTGCATAATTGTATACATTAAGTATTTTCATTTTACTTTAATTAAGCTTTTTAAAAGATTGTCAGCATAACATTGTCATCATACCAATGTAATACTTCTTTACTTTATTTTTTTTTTAGAAAATTGATACAATAAATTTATTCTGACCTAAAGAAAAGGGCACACAAATATTATATATATATATATGACTACAGAAAGGAGTTTGCTATTAACTGAAAGGAGACCCTTTGATTCCTCTTGGAGGTTTTAAAGGAAATGAGCAGGGCAAATTCCTAATGTCCACTCCATACATTGTTGTCATTGCACTGGTTATTACTGTGTGATTATTCATATAGTATATAAACATAAATGGGCTGCTCAATTACATGCATTAGATAGCATGGTGGGTTTATTGGCTTTTTACCTCTGAGTTTAAGATCAAGAAACATGGTCTTTCTTCTCATTTGCCTGATAAGGCAGTATGAATGTATGTGCAAATGATTAATATTTTTTCAATAGATATATACAATCATGAGAGACAAAAATAAATCATGACCCTTATTCCCAGAAGGCTGTAAAGTCTCCAACCAATGCAGAAGTTGGTCACTGAAGGCAAAGAGTGCTAAAAATCTCCTGATTGTGGACCCAAGCTACCATTTGATGACATATTTTTATTTAGGTACTTACAACTGCAGATTACTTTGGCATGAAGGAAGATTGCAATGATTAAAGAAGAACTGTTGTATATTAAATTGGACATTACCTGATTTTGCAAAATTAGAAAAAAAGGTGAAAAATGATTTAAAAAGTGAACATGCACTCTACAGTAAAGGCAAAACATTTGGAAATTCACATGGTGTAGGATTCATTATAAATAGAAAGAGCAACATTGTGGTGATTGATGTTATATCTGACAAAGTGGAAAGATTAGTTATAAAACTTAACATCAGATAGAAAATGCAGGTAATTCAGGTTTATCTCCCAACAACTTCACCTAGATTTGAAGTAGTAGAAGATTTTTATATGGATGTACAAAAGGCATATGATCAGACTAAACGACAATTTAAATCTTTTATCAGAGATTTTAATGCTAGAATTGGTACACAAATTAAATATGAAGGCGTAGATAATTTTGGTTATGGTAATAGAAATGTGAGAGGACATAGACTTGTGGTGTTTGCAGAAAAAAGAACTTTACATTATGAATTATTTATGAATGGTCAATCAAAATACATCATTATAATAAATCAACCATTAATAGGGTAACTATATTGGATATGGGTCTCTGTATATCAGATTCATGACTCAGCTGTTGCTAGGTTAGGGTAATTATTTACACATAATTTGAATGCACCATCTTACATGCTATTCCATCAAAATTCATAATCATAAAAATAATAATGCTAGGACATTAACATGTTGATATTCATCTATACTTTGGTAATAGTGCCATTAATGTTTTTTCCCAACTATAAATTTAAATTTGAATAAGACTAATCTAAAACAAAATATGTGCAGGAGTTTTAAGAAATATAATTCTCATTCCTATACCAGGACAATGCCATACTGGAAAGCTGATAGAGCTCTAAATACATTCCTATTTATATATTGATTCTGTGTTCTGATCTAGCTCAGAAAACAATAAGCTTTATTACTGTTTGTGACCAATTTATAATGAAAACAATTTTAACAAGTGAATAAGTCTATTAGATAACAATTAATAAAAGAAATGAAATTATGGTCTCTAAAAATAGGGCTGCATACATATATTCTGATTTTAGTTATTATACAAATTTTAAATTATCACATTGTGATTTTCATATATGCGATTACTATATAAAAATTCAAGTTACTATATGGTGGTTTAAACTTATATGTGCATAAACGCATGATTTATAATATACAATTATATATTTTACTTAGTATTTAATGATGACAAAAACTGATTAAATTTACATATATGTCCTAGTAATTATTAATTTAAAATTTAAATTATAGAATGATCTATTCTTTATTCTTTATTATTTATTTATTTTTAAATCCAGCCACTTTTAAAATGTCTCTCTTTTTCTTAATAAATAAAAAAAATAACATAAAATTTTATACAATTAAAAATATACATTTTAAAATGTCTTTTTGTTTTCTTAATATATGATTTAAAATAATTCTTATATATATATATATATATATATATAGAATTATTTTAGATCATATATATATAAAACTTGTTTTTGTTTTTCATATATATATATATATATGAAAAACAAAAACAAGTTTTATATACATAAAAACCTGCTATGGCTTGTATTAATGATCAATAGATGGAGCTTTACCAAGAACTCCAAACAAGCATATTTGTTTACATAAATGTCAGAGTCAATATTCACTGTCTCCTTCATTTTGATCCACCCTCAGATCAGCTGATTTCAAGCTGATTTGCTCTCATCAGTGAGGGATAGAAGTTAGAAACTAGACCTAAATATTAACTCCAAGCGTTTATGCAAAACATTTCTATCAGTTTGCAAGCATGAATTTTTTAGAGACCTAAATGTCTTCAAACTCAGCCTATCAAACTAGATAGCTATATGGGTCTGATATCAGTTCAGATTCTCCACATAGTGAAAGCTTCTGCAATCTATATTATTGCAAGAAAACTTTAAAGGTACATTTCTGAAAAACAAAAACAAGTTTTATATACGTAAAAACCTGCTATCGCTTGTATTAATGATCAATAGATGGAGATTTACTAAGACCTCCAAACAAGCATATTTGTTTACACACTCACACACACACACATACACACACACACACATATATATATATATATATATTGAACTAACCACCTCTCGACTCCAACTTTTAAAATTACCAAATAATACAGGAAAGAACAACAACTATCGACAAAAAATATCAATTAATATTTTATTATACTTTGTTCTCCTAAACTTCCCTTCCAGAAAGTGGTTGGTTTTCAGGTAAGGTGTCAACTATCATCAGTAGCGAACTACCAATAACACCCAACACTTGACTACCAAATATACACTGACCAAATAAACACTTTATTTTCTTTTTAAAAGAAGAAAGAAAATCCCTTAGGTGCCAGCTAATTAGGTTAGAATTAGCATGTCTATCTGATCAGCATAATTTGGTAACTGAAAATCCCCGCTAGCTCAATCGGTTTCCAAACAATCACTAATAAACAAACAAAAAGTATCTTAAATGCCCCCTCAAAGCTACTACTACCTTTTAAAAGAAAACTAAATAATTTTCTGAACCATTCAAAATAATACTTCAATCCTTTAAAACCAATAATAATAACATTATACTGAATGCCAAAACATTTATATCTTTAAATTAGCGAATCTATTCCTGAAATACTATTATCAATAATTAGATTTTTTTGTCTCCTACTTTTATTAAGAAAATAAATATTTGTACTTACCCGCATGTATCAAAATAAAGATAAATATTTAAAGAAAAATAATTTAAGTGTTTTTTTATTTAAAATAAATTAATCATTTTATCTTATAATGAAACACTCACACTTATTTTTTAAAGATTAAAATAAAGCAATTTAATATATTACTTTAGCAAATAAAGTATACACATTACATATATATATATATATATATATATATATATATATATATATATATATATATATATATATATATATATATATATATTGAAGCAGTCAATCTTAGTTTAAGATTGTGTTTCATGTTTCTACCTACTAACCTGTGTTTAAATCCCTATTTCCCATCCCACTCCTTTTGTCATGTATATATATTTCATGTATATATTTGAGATGCACGCCTAAATTATAAAATGTAATGTTTCAATAACATGTTTTAAAATTATTATTAATTCTTTTTATTAATTATTAGTTCTTTTTTATTAAAGTATTATAGATGCGGCTCAAATATATATATATGATATATATATATATATATATATATATATATATATATATATATATATATATATATGAGCAAAACTTACTAACAAAATATTGATGTTTTTAAATATTTATTATATGTCATTTTTAGTTTTATCTTTTTAAATTGCTTGTTTTTCTATTAAACTGTATATTTTTTTTATAAAATCCAATATGGAAGATGTGACTGTTGTTAATTGTCCAAAAATAATTAAGGGTTGGAAGCACTACTGTTTTAATCTGGGATAGATATTTTTAATTAAAGTTTTACTTAAAAGGGGATTAAGATTAGAGATACTTTTGTTAAAAAAACATGTTGCCAAATCTATTTTTAATCTGGAAATAGATTTGAATTTATTTTTGGATATTATCTTACAATTGCATCTTCAAAAACAACTAATAAAAGAAAAAGTATAAAATGACTGAATTTTGAATCACAAGAGATTAGCTACTTTTAGAGAGAGGTATTATAAACGTATTACACATCGCTTGAAACTTAAATAATGTAGCAGTAAATCCATCACTTCCTGACCCTTCTGGGGTCATCATCTTACGCGGCCATACCATCCTCCTGCCCAAGAGTGAAAAGCCTGACCTAAGAATTTCAGTGTGTCAATAGAAGCTTGCTGCCACAGGAAAACTTGCAATAATTTAAATTGAACTCTTAAAACTACAAGGTAATTTTTCAAGCCATCACCTGAAACTAAATCTAGCTTGTCTAATTAATCTCAAATTCTACTATCAAGTTTTCTCATGTATTCTTTAAATTTGCCTTTTTTTGTTTTAAATATATATGTAAATTGCTTTTCAATAATTTCTATAAATTTAATCCTATCTCATAAGCTTTAACTTTTTTTTAATTTTGGTGTGGTCATTTATTTATATATATTTATTATTTGATTTATATATCTGTTTGCTTATTAATATGTCAATCTAAAACAATCTGACAAATTGAATTTTCTAAAAATCCTTTCTTCTTTTTAAGTAAGCCTTCATGAATCAAGTATATTAGCATCCCCTTTAAATACACATATATAATGCATTGTAAATTGATATGTTTGCCAGATTGTTTTATGAATCAACATTTGTTATTTGATTTATATATCTGTTTGCTTATTAATATGTCAATCTAAAACAATCTGACAAATTGAATTTTCTAAAAATCCTTTCTTCTTTTTAAGTAAGCCTTCATGAATCAAGTTTATTAGCATCCCCTTTAAATATACATATATAATGCATTGTAAATTAATATGTTCGCCAGATTGTTTTATGAATCAACATTTTAGGTTCGTTTTTAATATAAAAATTGATTTGTTTAACTCTGGATTTTCTACCTGGGGAAAATCCAGAACTCAAGCTAATTAATGCTCTGAAACATTTATTTTATAATTATTTATTAAATTCTGAAAGGGTGACTTATAATTTGTTTTCTATATAACTGCTAGTTATTTTTTTTCTATACTCTTAAAATAGTCTATGCTTAAAAGATCATATACAGTATTTAAATATTCCAGTTATTATAAAAATCATGAAAGTGGGATTTATTTATTTTAAATAGAAGAAAAGAGATGGGGATGAATCTTAATGTTTCTGTTACTAAATCAAATCTTAACATATAGTTTATTAATTTGAAATCTAAATCTGAATGTTTCTTTTACTAGGTAAAATCTTAACGTATATTTTATTAAATGAAATATTCTCTATCTATCTATCTATCTATCTATCTATCTATCTATCTATCTATCTATCTATCTATCTATCTATCTATCTATCTATCTATGTATCTATCTATCTATCTATCTATCTATCTATCTATCTATCTATCTATCTATCTATCTATCTATCTATCTATCTATCTATCTATCTATCTATCTATCTATCTATCTATCTATCTATCTATCTATCTATCTATCTATCTATCTATCTATCTATCTATCTATCTATCTATCTATCTATCTATCTATCTATCTATCTATCTATCTATCTATCTATCTATCTATCTATCTATCTATCTATCTATCTATCTATCTATCTATCTATCTATCTATCTATCTATCTATCTATCTATCTATCTATCTATATATTATAATTGCATGGCATATTATAGTATTCAAACAAGGGTCATTTACTTTAAAGCAGTAAAATTTATTTAATGTTGTTAGAGACATGTATCATTACTGTGTTCCTGACATATAGCCGATCTTCATGATTATATATATGTACTTCTTAATCTGGAAGTTAGGACAAGTTTGAACCCATAGATATCTTCTCATGTCTTCGTATAAAAATGCCCCTGATGGTGATCCCATAAGTTTGGCACATGCTATGCATATTTTTTCTTCATATAAAAGGCCACTGGCTGTGACCCCTAAGTCTGGCACATGCTATGCCCATCCATTTCTTCATATAAAAAGGTCTCTGGTGGTGACCCCTAAGTTTGGCACATGCTATGCCCATCCATTTTGTTTTCCATCCGGAAGCATGATCTTTTCCTCTTAGCTAATTTTAGGCTATTATATCAGCACCGCAAACTTCTTCTTCTTATTATTATTTCTTTTGCTTCATGACCCAGTTTTAATGCTCTAATATTAAAATTAAGCTTTGCTTAAAAGCTGTATATAAATGCCAATTACTTCTATTTATTAATTAAGTTTTTTTCAATCATATACAAACAATCTCACTGTCATAATATATATATCTATATTTAAGAGTATTTATATGCCTTGGGAAAAATAAAGTCTTTGTCTTACTATTGTTTAAATAATTTTTCAATAAATATTTTTGTCATAGTTAAAATACAATCTTTTAACTGTCTTATGTTTATTTTCACGACTTCACTGGTGTGAAAATAATTTATATCATATGTATAATGAATTTCAGAATGCTCCCCTAAATCCTATGTTAGTCACCACATTTCAGAACCATAACCCAAAGCATTAATAGCAATTTTATGTAACGTCTTTCTAATACTGATTGGCATTTTAATTTTGGATCCACCAAAGATGTGTCTTTATTTGTAAGATACCATTTAGCTAATAAAGAGCATATGAAAAATAATAGTGTGAATGACACTACGTAATCATTTACTGCTTGCTCATTCATGCACACACTAATGTACTTAATTTATAAATGTATATAACTAATTTTTCATTACATGAAAATATTTTATTGTCTAACTTATTTGAGTAGTTCAAATTCCTTCTTTTCTCCACTTCCAAAAGTAAAACCTGCTTATATATTTTAGTTTAGTCATAGTAATAGATGTCTCATTGTTTTGCTCAGCTTTGCTAGTCGGCCAGATTAAGATTAATTTTCATGGGCCATCACTATTATGTTATCCATTAGTTGTTTGATTTGGAGCTTAGAGAGTGGGTTTGAATCCAGGCTGATTCCTGACCTAAATCTTGAGCTTGACTGAATTTGAAGTACATTTTGTGAGTTGCAGCTCATGTTAGCAGGAAAAACATGTTTTGACTGGCACAATATATTCTTCCTCTGCTCAAATATAACTCAGAGAACATAAGCTCTATTACCTTTTGTGACAAAGAAAAGATGGAAACAATTTTTAACAACTAAATAAGTTCATTAGATAACAATTAATAAAGAATGAGGTTAAGGTCTGTAAAAATAAGGCTACACAGATATAAGCATTCTGATTTTGATTACTATACAAATATCAAGTTATTACATTGCAATATTCATATATGAGATTAATATACAAAATTCAAGTTCCTATATGGTCATTTACATATATATATATATATATATATATATATATATATATATATATATATATATATATATATATATATATATATATATATATATGTGTGTGTGTGCACAGACACATGATTTATAATATACACTTAATATATTTCAATTGATATTCAATAATGCCAAAAACTGATTTTTTAAATATATATGTCCTATGAATTATCAACATTTTTAAATTTAAATTATAGAATTTTCTATTCTTTACTTTTATTTATTTATTTTTTAAATCCAGACAATTTTAAACTAAATCTCATTCTCTATGTTTTTAATAAATAAAAAATAACATCATTTTATAAAATTAAAAATATAAATTTCAAAATGTATTTTTGTTTTCTCAACTAATGATTTAAAATAATAAGTTGTTTCTCATCCTTGGTGTTCACCTAGAGATGGCATTGATTCTAATCGAAAACATATACATATAATGATTCCGGGGCCCGACCTAAATGATCGATTTCATCTAAAAAGATCTGATTTCTTAGATTTGTAATAAAATATTCTACTAACTAATACTATTATATGATGTTATTTTTTTTCATTTTTGTAAATGTTTATTAATCTTATCTTGTTTTTGAGTTTGTGTGTGTGTGTATTTTTAAAGTTACGGTGTTTTTCTAACTTATTTTTGGAATTTGTGTGTCTTTTTAAAGTTACATTTTTTTTTGCAAGAGTAAATCAATACATTTATTCAAAAGCAAGACATAATAAGTAAATGTTTATTAATATTATCTTGTTTTTGAATTTGTGTGTGTGTCTTTAAAGTTACGGGGCTTTTTCTAATATTTTTTGGGGAATTTATGTGTGTCTTTTTAAAGTTATGATACTTTTTTTTGCAAGAGTAAATCAATTATTTGATTCAAAAGCAAGATGTAATAAGTCAATGTTTATTAATCTTAGATTGTTTTTGAGTTTGTGTTTATGTCTTTAAAGTTAAGGGGCTTTTTCTCATTTTTTGAGGACTTTACGTGTGTCTATTTTTAAAACGGTATTTTTGGTCAAGAGTAAAAATCAATTATTTTTATCAAAAAAGCAATACGTAATTCTAAATCTATCAAAAGTAATGTCATTTATATACTACAATTTAAAATTGATACCGACTACTATTAGTAAGGACCGTCAATGAAAGATTCAATTGTAAAATGATACCCGACTAATTTCCGTTTTCTTTTTTTTTTGAAGGGGAGGCAGTAATGAATCAGAAAGTGGGTTGTTTTTGTTAACTCTGTCTATATAAAGAGGATACCATTATTGAAATACTAAATTTAAAAATGGTAGCTGACTAATATGCGTTTCTTTTGATTGTAATTAATCAGAAAGTGGGTTTCTTTTTTGGTAAATCTTGTATATATATATATATAATACCGTAATTCAAATACTCCATTGAAAAAAACCAAACCTCATTGAATTTGCTTTTTTTTTAAGACAGTAATTAAGCAGGAACTGGGTTGTTTTTGTTAGTGTGTAGATATAAAAAGTAAACTTATTTTGAAATAATAAATGTAACAAAAAAAAATAATAATACCTGACTAATTTTCTTTTTTTTGGACAAGTAATTCCTAATAATTAAACACTGGGTTGTTTTTGTTTGTGCTTATATATATATATATAGGAAAAGTAACTTGTCATGGATGAATTCTCGTGAAAACGGTACTTTCGCATGATCCTTAATTTTTTCCATTTCACACCCTTAAAAGTAATTTTTGAGAGTTACCCATTTGTAATGGAATCTTCAGGTCATTATTACTAAACTTACAACAATAAAGTAAGTTACAACACATTAAAAAAGATGACTTATCAAATTTTAAAAAACTACGACTGCTTCAAATACACACACTCTCACATGAAACTACACAGAAAATAAATCTTCTACTATTAGGAGAAAATGATGAACAAAATCAACTACTATGGCAGCCAATCAAGGCATTTCTTTTTTTTTTGCTTTTAGCATAGAAAAAAAAAGCCATAACCAGCAGCTGTCAGGAACTCTTTCTGTGTTTTATCGTAGAAAGAAGTCTCATTTGTGTTGGCTTCTGCCACCATCACCTCCTCCGTCCAAGATAACATGAGAACTTTTCTATATTTATAACATAGAAAATTTCCTCTTTTGTTGGGTGAAGGCTGGTGAAATGGTATATTTCTATGAATTTACCTAGAAATAACGAAATCTTGAGGCATACACCAAGGATGTGAAAACAACCAAATAATCATTATAGATTATATATCTCACTATAATAATGCCATTTTAATAGATAATGCTACTATAGAAAGCCTTTAACTAATCATAATGTATTTAAATATCAGAAACTTTAAAACAACTCACTTTTGTATATATAATTATCTGTGCTTCTCTGCATATAGATAAACAGCAGCATACATATATCAATTTTTCAGTTTTTTATTAGTAAGCTTGGTTTTAGTGATTGTTTGTCATCATCATCAGAAAAGTATAGTCCCAAAAATTGCCAGCATCAGGAAGAAGTACAATTCAGGGGATTTGTTAGTATGCAGTGAGCTTCCTTATGTATAGAATTGTTCCAGGCAAGCAGCTGTTTTTATAACAGTTTTAATAAGTATAGACTCATCAGTTTACCCAGATCTTATGTGAGTCAACTCCAGCAGTGAACAATAGAACAGCTTCTACTTTTTTTGACTTTAGCCACATCTTTATGGTAACTCTGTCTGATTCTCCCAGCCACACCTGCAGCTAGCTTTAATGTGTCAACTCTCTGCTACAGTTACCAACCAACTGCAACTAACTGATACAAAAATATTAGTGAAATGTTGTGGCTAGCCATTATCCAACTGCTTCACAAAAATATTAGGAGAAGAATTGTCTTCAAAAAAAGTTAATATCCAAACTTAGCAGCTGTCTAATTTGACCACCTGCATAAACTATTAAAACCAGACTCTTCTGGTCATCTCTTACACAAAGTGCAAGCGAACTGAACTGATATTTTTATCAGCCATTTTATAAAATTTGTTTGGGGTAGAACAACAAATTAAATTAAAAAGTTTTTTTTTCTTCTCTTTTCAAATATATAACAAATCCTTTCAAATCCATTTTAATTTCAAGCTACTTTTGGAAAAAAACTTAACAATTGTACTAAAGGTGTGATCTACATGTTTTTACTTAGATGGTGAAATGCATACAAACATTAATTAAAATATATATTATACAAGTTTTAATTATTTTTTTTTAAAAAGCATAAATAATAAAAATATTTACAATTATCAGTTCTATTTTAAATATAAAACAGTTTCTTTTTTTAATTATAATATCCAAATAAAAATATTAATTTTTTTAGACCTTTTAAAATCTTTATTTCATAATAGAATTTTATTTTAAATTTACAGTTATTTAACCTTTTATTATTCCAGATTAGTTTAGAAAAATATTTACAATTTTATATGTGTGTTTATTTCAACTTTTTCTTTTAACTTTAAACATATTGTCATACATTTTTGGGGAAACACACTATATATTAAAACAAGTCGTAAATTTTATAACTTTCTTTTAAGCTTGCATTTTATGACCACTAGAAGAGCTTACCAATAGCTCTAACCAAGCTGTATTTTATAAGTGCTAAAATAGAAAGAATTCAAAATCTCTATCAGAAATTCCTATCTCCAGGCAGCTCACCTCAGTGGAATGCTGTGACTCTAGAAACTAGATCTATAATACTAACTCAAAAGTCAGCACTTATAAAACATGTTTTTCTCAATTTGCAAGCATGAAATTTTCACACATGTAAATGTCTTCAAATCCAGCTTTACAAACCAGATAACTATATGGGTCTGAATTCAGCTCAGTTTCACCAATATAGTAAAGGCATCTGCAATATAGCATCACAAAAGCCTTCAAGGTACACTTACAATAATTAAAACAAGTCATAAATTTTGTAGCTTCCTTTTAAGCTTGCATTTTATGATCACTAGAAAAGATTACCAATAGCTCTAATCAAGCTGTATTTTATAAGTGCCAAAATAGAAAGAATTAATAAGCTCTATTAAAAATCCCTATCTCCAGTCCAATTAGTTTTGAGCATGGGGCTCACCTCAGTGGAGTGCAGGAACTCTAGAAACTAGATCTAAAATACTAACTCAAAAGTCAGCATTTATAAACAAGTGTCTATCAATATGAAAGCATGAACTATTCAGAGACGTAAATGGATTTGTAAATGTGTCTGAAAAGTTTGTGCTTTCAAATTGATAGAAAGGTGTTTTATAACTGCTGACCTTGGAATTAGTATTTTAGATATAATTTCTAGAGTCCCAACACTCCACTGAGGCGAGCCACAAGCTCAAAACCATCTGGTCTGAAGATAGGAATTTCCAATAAAGATTTTGAATTCTTTCTCCATTGACACTTATAAAATAAAGCTTGATTAGAGATATTGGTAAGCTCCATCTAGTGATCATATATATGTGTGTGTGTCTTGAGATAAGTCAACTAAAGTTTAGGATCCAATAAAAATATTTTAAAATGCTACATAATTTTGAGATTTCTGATATGAGTGTTGGCATATTACAGTTTGTTTGCTAGCTACTTAATTTACGAAAATGTTTCTAGCATTATATCAAATTGTTTAGTATTTCATTAAACTATCTATTTTATTAAGCTTGATATTATCATAATTATTTGATTTGTATTGCTATTTGAGATATATAATTGTTATAAATGGATAATAATATAATATTATCTTCAATATTAATTATCATATTAAAATAAACAATTCTTTATGAGAAAAAACTGGGGATGTAAAGAGGTTTTATATTAAATTAAATATATTAGCCATGCAGTTGTTTTAGTCCAATATATCATCACAAATAATATATTTAGGTCATCATCAGATTACTCATTAACTGACCTTTAGAAAGATGGTTAGAGTAAATTCATTTAGGCATATTAATATATAATTAAGATATAATTATGAAGCCTTCAATTACTATAATAATCATTATTATCTACATATTGATGCAATTTTTGGCTCAACAAGGTACCATGTTGTATCACTTGATAAGGATTTACTAATATCACTCTATTTTAATTCCAGGTTGATATGTTATACTTTTATATTTTTCATCCATGTAGTGGATAATGAGATCATTCTAATTACCGACCTGTTGTATTACATTTATAGTATAACCAGATATTATATTTTATTATATTTGAAGGATTAGCCTTTGGACAAATCTTGAATATATAATGTAACCTAATTTTTACCAATGTAATAAAATACAAAAATAAATTGGATTTATTTACTAGATAAGCAAAGTAAATCCATCACTACTATTGGTCAGATGAAAAATAACATTATCAAAAAATGAAATTTAAAAATCTCTTATAGTACTACCTAAGGGTATACAAAATTTGCAGAAATCATTTAAAACATTCTTCTGAGCAATTTTCATTGATCAATGCTCTTCTAAATACATGAGTCTATGTTATTTTTTGCTTGAATAGAACAGTTGAATATTTTTATATGTGTAAACATAAAAAACACACAAAATTAATATTTAAAAAAATATACAAAATAGATTACACTAAAGAAAACATAATAATATAAAATATTTTATACAGTTCTACCATAATTATATTATTATAATTATACAATTGAAAGAACATTTAGTTAAAATAATATATATATATATATATATATATATATATATATTGTAACTGGACCACCATATATATATATATATATATAACAACCCTTTTATTATCTTGGTTGTAACAATTTCCTGATGAGCATATTGTAGGAAGGAACCATCAATTGGCTTTGCACAATACTGATGTCACCCCACCTTCAACAATATTTCCAGCTCATCAGGGATTGTAGCACCATAGAGACTGGAAAAACCTAGAAATTTCTGTGTTGGGTTTTCCAAATGGCGCCACTAAAGATCCATCTCTATACAAACTGATTTACCTAGATCTAGTTATGGCAGACATCGCTCAGGAGGCATACAATTCTTGTGAACAAGTGCAATGACTGACAAATAATGCAACATGTACAACTGGAATAGTTTTATATAACAATAAATTCTTTTAACAACATTTATTTCCATAACAATGTTTAGATAATCACTCCCCCACAGTTATTTTGGTTCTATCAATGTTTGGATAATAATTCAACAAAAGTTTGTTACTAATTCATGTTTGCCACAGTTCATCTTTGGGATCCCATTTTACTGTATGCGATATATACTTCTAGGTTAGATGGATCACTTATTCATCATTGATGATATATCTACCAGAGGAATCCAGGAAACTTTGTGTCATGATTCTCATATAGAATATTATCCTAATCCAGTTACAGATATATTTTATTTATAAGCAATTACAATTGCTTCAGGCCTAGATGTATATTATATCTCAGCATTTGTAGTTATTCCACATATATACAGATTTGGTATACCATCATTTTTAATTCATCCAGATATAAGCACATTTTATATGTGAGCATTTGCAATTTATTCAAGTATATACGTGTTTGGTATATAAACAGTTAAGTTTATTCAGATATACACAGATTTTATTTATAAACATTTGTAATTTATTCAGTTATTGCTGTACATACATAGTATCTCAGCATTTTTATTTCTTTCAGATATAAAATATATTTCATATTTCAGCAATATAAACAGTTATAATTTATTCAGATAGAGGGGTATATTATATGCAAGCCTTTAATATTTATTGAGGTATAGATGTATTTGATGTCTAAACAGTTATACTTCATTCAGATATAGATATTTTTTATTTATGAACATTTATAATTTATTTAGTTTTAGCTATATATAATAGCTCAGCATTTCTAATTCTTTCAGATTCATATCTCAGCAATATAAACAGTTACATTCATTCAGATAGAGGGGTATATTATATGTAAGCCTTTAATATTTTATCAGATATAGACATATTTGATGTGTAAACAGTTATCCTTCATTCAGATATAGACATATTTTATTTATGAGCATTTTAAATATATTTAGTTATGGCTATATATAATAGTTCAGCATTTCTAATTCGTCCAGATATAAACTTATTTGTATATCAGCAATATAAACAGTCATAATTTATTCAGATATACATGTACATTATGTGCAAGTCGTTAATATTTATTCAGGTATAGACTATATGTTATATAAACAATTATAATTCATTCAGATATAGTCATATTTTATTTATCAGCATTTACAGTTTATTTAGTTATAAGTATTCATTTTGATTTTAATTTAGATGTATATGCTCATAAAAAGATAATAATTTATGATTTACTTTATAAAAAATGCTTTATCACCAATAAAATGTATTTTCACATAGCTATAATTATTCATGATTTATTTTAAGAAAGACATTTTGTTCCCTTTTTTATAAACACATATAAGTATTTAATATTTCATGTAATTGTTACCTTCATTTTTGTTTTGGGTGTGTTCATCCACTTCAGGTTACCACTGCATTTCAAAAGAAGGTCACTTTATTTAAGCTGAATGACATTATTTACTTTGCAGACAGGTTTGGAGATTCATGTCGATGGACAGAAAGAGGAGGCTCTTACGAATTAGCTTAACCATCTTATGATTTCCTTATTAATACTTTCTTTTTAAATATCAGCAATGTGGCTGTAAATCTTATATTCCAGAGGTGACTCTGCACTAAAATCAGTTAGCAACCAAACCGCCAAGCAGCACTGAGTCAAAACTTGGGAACCTATATAACTCTTTAACTTTTTTTGAACTCTCCTTTGTGTACTTCAACTCCACTATTTATACCCTGATATATTCTCTGGATTGATTCAGCAGCACTCTCACTGTATCTAATTTGATACACAGCTTTCATTTAAGCCTGAGGGCTTTTTTCTTGATAATTGGACCACTACTTTTAGTGAGACAGATAAGGAATTATGTGGGATAAGCCATGTTATCCAATTTGATAAGTTTGCCTCAAGCAATTATTACACATTGTATGACAACATCATTTCAAAAATTAAAAATATAATAATTTAATAAATGCCAGCTTTAAATAAATACATTGAGAAGTATTTATATCATAATTTAAAATTATAAAAATCAATAATGGAGATTTATCTTTATTTTCTCTCAATTATAGAAAATAATAATTTTCTTTTAAATCATTACATTTTTTGCTTTATTTTTTTTAAAAATAAAATCAACTTCTTTCATATACATCTGCCATTCTTTAGGTGGAATTGTAAAATAAATCTTATAATACATACATGAAACAGAGTTTTTGTTTTATTAACTCCACCAAATTTTGGGATGAAATTGCATGGAAGTATGATTATATTCCACACAATGTACATATGATTTTTTACTAGTGCATCTCTACTGCTTTTAGATTTGCTGATGAAATGGGTAAGATGTGCTGGAAAAAATAAATACATGACCTGTAGTTTCCAATGCCTGGTTAAGCAGATGGCCAAGTGCCAACTACCAGTACATACAGTTCCATGATGTCATGAGAAAATATCTCATTTTTAAGCACTACCTCTCTTGTATCTAAAGTGATCATCCAAAAATAGAAGTAGGAGCCAGAGAAAAAAATATTTGGGACTGTGCCAACCCTACTCAGCTTCTGTGAATCTTAGGAGCTTATTCATTTGGCCTATTCATGGGGCCAATATACAATGCTGGACTATCTAGAAGCTCAACATCGAGGTCTGTATAGTGCCAAGCATATACTTCAAAGCATCATGAACACAATGCATCCAAGCAGCTCTGCTCAATCACCCACCCACCTCAACATGGAAAACACAAATTCATGCATTACTACATCCCACTCACAAACTTCTTCCATCAGCTATCTTTTTATTGATCTGTATTGTAAGTACAACCTTGTTTAGGAGGCTGAGGATCACAATCTGTTCTCCTATAATACTCTTCTGTATTATGGGGTGGCACAATTCTGGATCATTTTTTCTTTGGGAGTTTATCATGCCAGACATCACTGTCGTGGCTTGCTTTTTCACTTCCATATTGTTTTGGATATCCTTATTACTGTTTTATCTTTTAATTACATGGGTCCTATATGGACCATGAACACCATCTGTGGATTTTTTCCTGTTCCACTTCCATGGCAGTACATAATTTTTAAGAATACATAAAGGTTTATTTTTAAATGGTTCTTCTGCCATAGCAATTGTTTTTTTATTTTTTGTTATTTGTAAAAGTTTCTTGTTGCTTAATTTTTTTCACATTTATAATTCCTGAGTTTTCAGACTCCTTTTCAGTTTCTTTCCCTGCAGCATCAAGTATATTTTTAATAACTGTCTTTATAATATTTTTTTTCTGTACTCCATTTATGATTTGAGTTTATTGAGCTTTTGTTTATGTTTTCTATATATGGCTGAGAACTAACACTTTTCTTTCAGATTTATTGTTTCTCTTGCTACCTCTGTTACTGTTTCAGAGCATATATCAGACAATTTTTTTGAAATATTTTGTTCTATACTGGACAGTTCCTTAGTTACATGAAAATTAAGTTTTTGATTATCTTCATTTTCATGTTTTACCTCTTCTTGAATATTAGAAGTTTGTAATTTTGCTTTATTAGATTCATTTTCATCAGTTTTGATTATTAGTGTTGATTGGGTTGGAATCGTTTCAGGAAATTATTCAGCTACCTCATTTTTTTGAATTTTTTCTTCCTCATCCAATTTTTTAGATTGAGTTATTTTTTTTACATTATTGCAAAAAGTTACATTTTTTGTAAGCTGATTTATTATTTCTGTGATTCATTCTCCCATTTTTAATATGATTCTATGATTTGTTTTTTCAATTTTCTTTTGCCTTCTTCTTCTTTCTTGTTTTCTTCTCTTTGTTCTCTATGTTCTTTTTGTCTTCCTTTCTTTTCTTGTTGTCTTCTTCTCTTTGTTCTCTATGTTTTTGTCTTCCTCTCTTTTCTTGTTGTCTTCTTTTCTCTGTTCTCTATATTCTGTGTTATTTTCTTTTATCATTCCCATTAACTGAGCTAACATAAACATCTCCCCTGTTTTTTGTGATTGCTTTTGATCACTTGCTTTGACTTCTTGCTTATCTTCTTCCTCAGGAAGATTCTCTATACTTTCTGTATCATCTTTTTTTTGTTTTTGATCCGGTTATCATCAATATTTTATTATTTTATTTTATTTTTTTTATTTGTATTTTTATTTCAATTTTTATAAGCTTCTTTCTCCATCCACACCAATATTTAACTCTATCTTTTTTGACATGCCTGTTTCATTCTTTTTCTACCATTTATGCCATTCATTTTTATGCTCTCCTTTTTTTATTTCAACCCTTTTTTGAATAATTCACATCACAGCATCATATGCACTGTTCACATCACAGAATCAGTATTTGCTTATGCCTTTTCCATTTCTTCTTTTTATTTAATACTTTATTTCTAGCTAGATCAGGCCTCACAATAGGGGTGACAAATATAACTGGAACACCATACAACCCCTTTACTACCTCGGAAAAAACCATCACTTGGCTTTTCCCAATACTGATGTCACCCCACCTACAACAATATTTCTTGCTCATCACAGGATGTAGCATAATAGAGACTGGAAACACCTAGAAATTCCTGTGTTTGGTTTCTCAAATGGCACCACTAGAGGCCCATGTCACTACAACCTGACTTACCTAGGTCTAATTATGCCAGTCATAGCTCAGGAGGCATGAAATTGTTGTGAACAAGTACAATGAATGACTAATGATGCTACATGAACAACTGAATTGGTTTTAAACAATAATAAATTTATTTAACAATATTTATTTCCATAACAATGTTTGGATCATAAGTCCTCCACAGTTATTTTGGTTGTATTAATATTTGGATAATAATTTAACAAAAGTTTCTTAATAGTTCATGTTTGACACAGTTTATTTATGGGATCCCATTTCTTGTATGCGCATATGTACTCCTAGGTTAGATGGATCACTTATTTATCATTGATGATTTATTTATCAGGGGTATCCATTAAACCTTGTGTTATGACTCTCATATAGAATGTTATTCTGATCCAGGAACAGATATATTTTACTTATAAGCATTTACAATTCCTTCAGGCATAGATGTATATTATATCTCAGCATTTGTAGTTATTTCCACATAAATACAGATTTGGTATACCATGATTTATAATTCATCCAGATATAAGCACATTTTATATGTGAGTGTTTGCAATTTATTCAAGTATAGACATGTTTGGTATATAAATAGTTATAGTTTATTCGGATATAGATAGATTTTATTTATAAGCATTTACAATTTATTTAGTTATTGCTGTACATATATAGTATCTCAGCATTTCTAATTCTTTCAGATATAAACATATTTCATATCTCAGCAATATAAACAGTTATAATTCATTCAGATAGAGGGGTATATTATATGTAAGCCTTTAATATTTTTTCAGGTATAGGCATATTTGGTGTATAAACAGTTATACTTTATTCAGATACAGACATATTTTATTTAAGGTCATTTTTAATTTATTTTGTTATAGCTATACATAATAGCTTAGCATTACTAATTCTTCCAGATATAAACTTATTTTATATCAGCAATATAAACAATCATAATTCATTCAGATATACATGTATATTATATGCAAATCTTTAATATTTATACAGGTATAGACATATAAGGTATATAAACAAGTATAATTCATTCAGATATAGTCATATTTTATTTATCAGCATTTACCGTTTATTTTTATAAGTATTCGTTTTTATTTTATTTTAATTCAGATGTATATGCCCATAAAAAGATAATCATTTATGATTTACTTTATTAAAAACATCTTTTGATTAGAGGCATTTAAGACATTTAAGTATTTATGCTATATCACCAATAAAATGTATTTTCACATAGCTATAATTATTCATGATTTATTTTAAGAAAGGTGTTTTGTTTCCTTTTTTTATAAACACATATGAGTATTTAATATTTCATGGAATTGTTACCTTCATTTTTTTCTCCGGTGTGTTCATCCACTTCAGGTTACTACTGCATTTCAAAAGCAGGTCGGTTTATGTGAGCTGAATGGTATTATTTAATTCCCAGGCAGGCTTGGAAATTCATGTTGATGGACAGAGAGAGGAAGCTCTTATGAACTAACCTAACATCCTTATCATTTCCTTATTAATATTTTCTTTTTTAACATCAGCAGTGTGGTTGTAAAACTTATATTCCAGATGTGACTCTGCACTAAAATCAGTTGGCAACTAAACAGCCAAGTAGTACTGAGACTATACTCTGGAACCTTTTAAACTCTAACTTTTATTAAACTCTCCTTTGTGTATTTCAACTCCACTATTTATACCCTGATCTATTCTCTGGATTGATTCAGCATCACTCCCACTCTATCTAATTTGTTACACAGCTTTCATTTAAGCCTGAATGCTTTCCTCTTCTTGATAATTGGACCACTACTTTTAGTGGGTCAGATAAGGATTTTTGTGGGTTAAGCCATGTTTTCCAATTTGATAAGTTTGCCTCAAGCAATTATTACACTTTGTATGACAACATCCTTTCAAAAATTAAAAATATAATATTTTAATAAATGCCAGCTTTAAGTAAATACTTAGAAAAGTATTTATATCGTCATTTAAAATTATAAAAATCAATAATGAAGGTTTATCTTTATTTTCTCTCAATTATAAAAAATAATGATTTTCTTTTAAATTTAAACTTTTGATTTTTTTTTTTTTTAAAAAAAATAGGATCAACTTCTTTCATATACATCTGCCTTTCTTTAGGTGGATGGGTAAAATAAATTTTAAAATACATATGTGAAACAGAGGTTGATATATATATATCTGTGTGTGTGGGAATGCACGAGCATGTGCTTTTTGTATTAATTTATAAATGTAAAACTAAAAATTAATTTATTTTATTTAGCATTAAATGTTAGAATGTATTTATTAAATGAATTTATTAAAATAAAATATCTGAGAACTTTAAAAAATAATTCAAATTAAACTATAATATTAAAGATAGGATATTATGATCATTATTATTATTTTTAATTTCAAACAATGTCTCAAATTTATGTCTTAGAATAAACTGTCTTTTATGTTCCTGCCCTTCCACATTAAAAGAGCACCATGACAAAGTTTACCAGTGAAACGGTAAAAGAAATCAAAGTGTTTTGGAAAGTGGTGACTAATTAAGAAAGCAGCTGACCAGAGAATATAATTATGACCTCTTGCCAAAATTTACTCAATCATGGTAAAACTTTAGTGCATCGAGGCCTCTCTCAAATTAAATTTTAGAATAGCCATTTTGATTGTCATCTCCAGAATGGCAGTTGAGGCATTTCCTTTTCTATGTATTGGACTATATCTTCTCTTCAAACAAAAATGGACAAACTAGAACAATAACAATAAGGTTTGTTATCAAATACTATTTTAAAAAAATCCAACTTACTGGATGCAACTAGTTTTCAAAATTGCTTATGGGATAATCAGTGTAACATTAATCAAATCATTTTTCTCTTCTTGAAAAAAAAATGAATTAAATTATTTTGACACAATATTGATTGCTTTCCTAAGGAATTATGAAAATTAAAACTTTACACAATATGAATCAATATATGAAATCACTGTTTTGTAAAATCTGCTTAAGATAATTATGTTTTTATGAATTACTCAATGAAGTACTGAATTATTTACTTTATAATTGTTATGAATATATTAATAACAAATAAACAGTAAAGTTCTCAGGATAAAGCTGACACATGAATGTATAGTTAACAGTCTTATATTATTGTTAATGACATTGGGTATGAGTATATGTGATTTACATTTTGAATTACAGATGTTACCTTTAATTATACTATCTTATAAACTTCTGTTAATCCATTCACATTTATCTACTTTACGATTTATTGGTCATCTAATTTAATAGTTAACTAAACATCCTGGATAAATGATTAAATCATGAAGAAATATTTATTTATACATCCTAATAAATATTTATTTGTATCATCCCTGTAGGGTTTGAATAATTTGATAACTGCTATATTATGCAATAGAGGATTCTTATAGTATCAATAAACTCTTAAGAAGCTTTGTAGAATACCCCCAACCTCACACTGGTTTCTGCTATTTATGTTGGGTTGGAGATATTCTACAAAGCTTGTTAAAAAGTTTGTTTTGTGAGCTCTATATATATCATTTGTAAACACAAGCTTTATTAAATTAGGTCATGTGACATCTGACTTTATTTTTTTTTGTAAAAGTATCAATAAAATAAAATGTATTTTTAAATTAAGAAAGCATAGCAAGTCTTTCTAGTAAAATGTATGAATGTCATAATTGATTATTTTATGTATTTTGTACAGACATTTAGGAGTATTAAATAAATAAATTTGCTCACTCCAAAATAATTAAAGAATAAGCCAGCTCCTCTAGAATGATACTACTAATCTATTCTTTATCTTTACAAAAATAATTAACAACCCCATAAAATATTTTTAGCCTCCTATAAATAAGATTAAAGTTTGACTTAATATTGTTCAACCCTCTCCCTTAGATTGTTTTATCTTTGCAAGATTTTGAAATCACACCCATAAACATAATGCTATATTAGCTTATTCACAGAAAACAAACACTAATGTTTATTATGATTGTTATAAAATTTTATTGTTAAGTACATTTATTATTTATTTACAATACTGCTATTTTGTTTATACACATGGTATTTATACCTAAACAATTGTTATATTTAAATACATTCTGTTTGTCATTCTTGACATATTGTTAAAATAAAAGGCCATACTTCCAAGCTATTAAATTACTTACATATTTAGTTATTACACTTATATGCACCAATTTTTATTATTATTGCTGTCTGAAATACAATTAGTAGGGAAGAGTGATGATACAATAAAATTCCTTTTCCATTCATTAAAACTAGAATAACCTAATAAACTTTAAATCTATATGTCTTTTAATTAAATAATTAACATTGATTTAATTAAAAATTCTGAGATAAATAATGAATTGAAATTTATATTTTATTTAGGAATGACAGGAAGCTAATTTTCTAACCTTATTTAAAAAGACATTAATTTGTATCAAAGTAGTTATTTACTCAAAATACATTGCAACGTAATATATGTAATTCATACATTGAGATTAGTACAATTCATTTAGAAAAATATCCTAATAAATTTTATAATACTTAAATTTAATGTGCTATTAAATTTTGAAATAGCTATTATTATTTATATATTCTGAAATTGAACATGTGCTCATGTTAATTTACTTATCTCAAGAGCACAAATGACAGCAAACACACAACACATAAACGGGTCATCTTTTGTTTCTACTTAATTGTAACCACAGCATTGGGTTACAGTAGATATAATTACTGTTAACATATTTCTCTCATTTGCCCTTAACTCTCTCTCTCTCTCTCTCTATATATATATATATATATATATATATATATATATATTGTAACGGGAACCTCCCCCAACATAAAAATCTAAAAACCTTTTTACTACTTATACTAAATCTTATTACTTATTATTTTAAATCTAGCTCTAATTAAATTGTATTTAAATGTATTAATTTTTAATATGACTTTTTATGAGTACCTGGTTACTCAAGCAGAGGAGTAAATATGAATAATATTTACATGTCAATCATACCGCCTTCAGACTGAGACTTAATAAAACATTAAATCAACACTCACTTTTCCAGAACAAGGTAACTCTCTCCGATAGCATGAAATGTAATACACCTCATGGGGATTATTTATAAAAGGTTTAAACCCAGGGTGTCATCCAATACTTACACTGGAACTCATGAAATGTCACTAACATGTTTCAAGTCCTTGACCCATGGCTAATTTTTAAACATGGGACTGGCAACACATTAAATTGAGAACAATCTTTGGTTTCCATGAGTGATTTAAATACAGTCTCTGTTTTCCATAGGTGGTTTGAATACAATCTCTAGTTTCCATAAGTGGGTTAAGGACAGTCCTATGTTTTTTGTATGTGGGTGATAAGCTTTTCTTTGGATCCAGTCAGTCTCTTGGTAAGTGTAGGTGTAACATCAATGAAGCTTCCTGATTACTTGTCCCAAGATGTCTGATTCTCTTAATTTGGTGAAGCAAGTTTAAATAGCAGCAGAAAATGAGTCAGAGGAAACTACCACAACATTTGGCTAATGGCACACAGGATAGGAGTAGAGAAAAATGGTTAAACACCAGCATCCAGATCTAGCTACTCAATTCTGTTTAAACACTAATAACACTAAGATACTAATAACTTATCATTTCCAATTTATAATTCAATATAATTTTTGACAATAGAGAATGTCAGCATTTTATCCTACTCTGACCCCTTCTTTGCATGAGTGTTAACCACACTATGAATACATTTGATCTTTTAATTAAAAATTGCATTCCTTTATTTTTTATTTTAATTAATCTGAAATTATTTATATTGTTCACCTAATTACTCTGGAATCTTAATCTCCAGAGCTTGATTCATTTTGTACAACTTATTATAATTAATCATAAGACTCTTTTAATTAAAAGTACATTTTTTACGAAGATTATTTTTGACAGAATTCCCCCCCAAATAAAAGTACATAAAAGAAAAATCATCATCATCGACCATTATCAATCCACTGCAGTTTGAAGGTTTCTCCAAATTCAATCCATCTTTTCCTATCTTTAGCTTCTCTTCTTCACATCACCCCTGCACAATTTATTTCAACCATCCCTCTCACACGTGGTTTCTTTCTGGATTTTTTTACAATATCTTGGAATCCAGTTTAAAATTTCACTTGCCCATCTATTATCATCTCACTCCACTTCAATCTTTTAATTTTTTCAATGCGGTCAGTAACGCCTGTTTGTTCTCTTACCTATATATTGCATTTTTGATCTCTTCTTGTTACTACTACATGCATCTCTCCATACTTCTTTGAGTGGTCTGAAGTCTCTGTAATGCTCTGCTATTAAGTGTCCAAGTTTCAGATACATAAGTAAGAACTGGCAAAACCCAGTTATTAAAAACCTTCCTTTTCAAACACATAGGCATATTTCCTTTTAGTATCAAGTTATTTCTACCAAAAGCACTCCAACCAAGTTTAATTCTATGATTAATTTTATACATTATGTTTCCATCTGTATTAATAATCTGACCAAGGTATTTTTAACTGTTAACTTCTTCTAACTCATCATAATCACTCTTTCTTTTTATATTTTGCGAAAATCAATTAAACATTACTTTAGTCTTTTTAACATTTATCTTTAGTCCTAGTTTCCTACTTTCATGTAATAACTTCTGCAACATTTCCTGTAACTCTAAAGCATTATTTGCAAAAACAACTACCTCATCTGAAAAATATAAATGACTTAAAAAATCTCCATTTACTTTCACTCCTTTAACTTCCCATTTTAATCCACAAAACATTTCTTGCAGCACTGCGGTAAAAAGTTTTGGAGATATAGAGTTATTCTGTCTTACACCCTTTTCAATGTTGATTTTTCTACTACATTATGTAATCTAATTGTTGCTGTTGCATTTTTATAAATATTCTTTAAAATATTACAATATCCTGGATCTACACCTTGATGATCCAATACTTTAATCACTGAAGAAATGTTTATAGAATCAAATGCCTTTTCATAATCTACAAATCCTAAGCATAATGGCAGCTGATATTCATTTGTCCTTTCTATAACTTCTCTCAATATTTGGATATGATCTACTGTACTAGAACCACTTTTAAATCCATCTTGTTCTATTGGTTGGTGAAAATCCAGTGTGTTCTGTAGATGAGTTATAATTATCTAAGTAAAAATTTTGTATAACACTGATAAAAGACTGATAGATATGTAATTTCTAATATCTTCTTTATCACCTTTTTTAAATATTAATATTATTACTGCATTCTTCCAATCATCTGGTACATCATTATTATTTAGACATTTGGTATATAACTTTGCTAAAAAAATTCTATTTCTTCACCATAATTCCATCATTACCTGGAGCCTTCCCTTCCTTCATAAATTTAATTGCATGTCTCACTTCCTCATTCAAAATTCTGGACAATTCGGAAGATGTAATAGGTATAGGAGGCACATGTTCTTTATTACTATATAATTCTTGATAGAAGTTTTCTACACATTTCATGATGTCATCTCTCTTTTTAGTAGTATTGCCATCTTTTTTTCTTATTGCAGATATAAATTTCCTACCAATACCAAAATGTTGTTTTACAGTCTTTAGACTTTTATTCTCCTCTACAGCTTTCTTGCTAGTTCACAGTTATACTTTCTTATATTATTTTCAAATTTTTACACACCCTTTTACAAAATTCGAGATATTCAATATTTTTTAATGAATCATTTATGTATATCCTCAAATTCCTTTTTTTCTTCATAAACTCTCTAGTCTCAGTAGAAATTTTATTGGTCAATTGCTGCTTTTTTCTACCAGCTATCTCTGATGCAGTTTTTAAAGGTGTATCAGTTATTTTCCTGTTAATGCATTCAAATCTGAATCATGTTCAAAATCTACTAATAGTTGAAACTGATTTGTAAGTCCTAATTTAAATTTATTAGAATGTTTTTGAAGATTAGGAATATCAACTGTAAATATTGTTTTTCTTAATAATTTTTGTCTCTCTACTTTTGCATTAACATGTATCTTACATCTTAGTAATTGATGATCACTTCCTGTGTTAAATTTATTAAGAAAATTACAATCTTGAAATATGTATTTTATGTTAGTCAAAATATAATCAAATTCAGCTGTACCTTCATTTAGATGCTTCCATGTCCAATTCCATTTAAGACTTTTCTTAAAAAAAAAATTCATATTATAAAGTTTTTCTTTTTCTGCAAACTCCACAAGTCTATGTCCTCTCTCATTTCTATTACCATAACCAAAATTACCCACAGCATTTTCATCTTTCAATTGGTTACCAATTCTAGCATTAAAGTCTCCAATAACAATTTTAAAATGTTGTTTTCTTTGTACATCCATATAAAAATCTTCTACTACTTCATCACTATGAGAACTTGTTAGGGCATAAACCTGAATTATCTGCATTTGGTATCTGCTATTAAGTTGTAAAACCAATATTGCCACTCTGTCCGATACACCATCAATCTCCACAATGTTATTCTTCCATTTTTTTTATTTATAATGAATCCTACTCCACTTGTATTTCCAGTATTTGTGCCTTTATAATAGAGTATATGTCCACTTTTTAAATCAATTGTTTCTTCTCCTTTCCTTCTAACTTCACAAAGTCCAATAATGTCCTATTTAATATAAGACAGTTCTTCTTCTAACTCTTGCATTCTTCCATCACTTGAATGTGATCTGCAGTTGTAAGTACCAAAATAAAAAGTTGTCATCAAATGGCAGCCTGAGTCCACAATCAGGGGGATTTTTAGCACCCTCCACCGTTGGCCACCAACTGCTGCCTTGGTTGGTGACTTTACAGCATCTTGTGAATAAAGGCCATGGTTTATTTTTGTCTGTCATAATTATATATATTGGAAAAAAATATTTTTAAACTCAGAGGTAAAAAGCCAATACATTAACCTCACTGGCTAATGCATTTTGGTGAGCAGGTCATCCATGTTCATATACTATATGAATAATCATGTAGTAATAACAGCTGCAATGACAAAAACATATGGAGTGGACATTAGGAATTTGCCCTGCTCAGTTCCTTTAATGCCTCCAAGAGGAATCAAAGGGTCTCCTTTCAATTAATAGCAAACTTTTTTCTGCAGCCTAAAAGAAAGATAAGTTATAATTAATAACTAATTTCTAAATTTTCTTTCTATTTTAACTTCTACTCTTATCAAACTATTTATTATTAATATTTTTTTTCTCATGTCTTAGCATCTGCCAGGAAGCTAACCCACTAATCTGGGGTAACTGCTTGCAAAGCAGCTGTTGCTGACCTCTCAACCACCAATGCTTGAAATGTTTTTTTTTTCAAATTCTTAAATTTTATTATTTTAAAAAAATTACATCATATAACCCACATACACACACTACATGCGCATGTATGAACCATTACATCACACCCCTCCCAATTGTGAATTTTAAGTGCATTGAGCAGTTTAAATTCTTTATTTTAATAACTTTAATTATTTTCAAAGTGCATGTCAGTTTTTGTTTTCAATATTAACAATAAATGGTAATATCAAGAGAGGTAGACAGTAAAGTGTTAGGCAATTCAACACACAGATAGATTTTGTGCTGATTAAACCAACTTTCAATTTCTTGCAGAAGTCATGACTATAGTATGATCTTTTTTTGTACAATGGATCATGAACATGGACTTTAAGGCTGTGAATGGCAGAAAATACTTCTACTGCCCATTTGATTTATGGAAATATATATTTTAGTTAGTTATGGGAATTTTTCTTCCAGATATTATTTGTTAAAAACCAGGACTTTCTATTGATGCATCATTATCAATATTATCTACTCCTCACACTACTCATCTATAGAATGAAGTCACCACAAGAAAAGGCATATATATATATATATATATATATATATATATATATATATATATATATAAACACTCATTTTGTTTATGTCATGCTCTGCTATGGTTTAGGCTTATGAGCTGAGTTTCCCACAACAATAATGTAGACCTAATTGATGGGTTACATTGACTATAACTTGATTAAACATTATCAAACTAAGTTTTTTAATAATTTATTTTTATCATTTTTTTATTTTATGAAGACTAACTTTAATCATTTTTCCATTATTCGATTTTATTTTTCATTATTATCTGGAGGGTTTTTATTATTCTTTACTTATGGTATATAGGCAGTCATGCTGGAGAATATGGAATCACCCCTGGGACTTTCCTTAGGTGTACTATGAAAAATGTCAGGATCTTTCCTGGTTTTTCAAAAAAATCTTGTTTTCTCAGGGCTATTAGAATAGCATCTTCTTCCAGCTTCACTCCCCAAATTTGATCTATGTCTATACCTTATGGCCTTTATGACTGACTCTCTAGGTTGGGGTTAAATATGTTATCTTTTGTATCTAAAATTGGTCCACAACTGTTGAGTGTGCTCAACAATTCCACCATTTGTTCTATTGTTTTCCTCTTGGTTTCTATGAGCATTTGCTCAACATTGTGAAGAAAAGTATGGTGGTATATCCTGACAATTTCTTGTTTTGGTAGTGAGTTGGCTGTTAAGGAGTGTAATTTTGCCACTAACCTTCTGATAAAGGTAACAAATGGTTGACCAGGTCACCATTTATTTTTTGATACCTGGTGGTGAATATTTTCCTAATAATCTTTACTCTAATAATTAGCTAATTGAGCAATTTTGTATTGGGAAAAAGTGTTTTTTTTGTATAAAGTGTCCTATCAAGATTGAGTTACCCATTGTAAGTAGCTGCACCCAATTGCAACCATGGCCTCTTCATTTAGTTGATTCAAGGGAAAATATCACTCCAAGCTATTTAAATGTTCTATAACAGCTTAAAATTGGTGGCCTGAAAATATCCTGATTTTTAAAAATTGGTTCATTAGTGTCAGTTTATTTAAATGTGTGTGTTTGCATTCATCTTGTTAGACTTTCTTATTTCTGTCTGTGTTCTATCTTTTCTTCCATTCACTCGATAAAAGTTAAATTAGTAATTTTAATTTTTATATCCTCAATTACTTTTCTGTTGTGTAATTTATTTTCTCTATTATTTGGCAAGCAGTCTTTATTTGATTCTATATTTGTATTTTATTCTTGTTTATTTCTTTCCTAATTTCTTCTTTTACTTTCTGACTATCTAACTTGATTTGTTTTTTAATGCTTCCATCATTTCACTAGTCTGTTTTGTAAGCTCTTCAGCTAATTTTTTATTTTCCTCATCCACTTCTTTTTGTTTTTATGCATGCTGGTTATTATTGCTATAGTTTTACAATTCTTTTTTGTCCATAACTTCATTTTTATTTTTACTTGGTTGTTCCTTACTGGGAACATTGTCTACTTTATATAATCTGTTTTATTTTTTTACCTCATTGAAAACATTTTCTGTTTCTTTAACATGAACCTCCATTTGTTCCTCAATGGGAACATTTTCTATTTTATCCCTTAAGCCTCCATTTTGGATTTCTTTTGTGTCATCATTTTTAATACTGTATTTTATTCACATCTATATGTTTACTAAATTATTTACTACTTTTATTTAATTGGTTTACTACTTTCTTATTTTATTTAATCAATAATAAAACATTAGTGTTTGGACATTTTTCCTGACTACCTTCCCCCTAATACCATTTACATGCCAATTTCTAACCTAATTCCAATGCCCACCCATACTTATTCACTTTTATCTACAATGTATAAATTTTTCTTTTTTCAGTGCCACTATGATATTTCACTAAACTAAACCCACTTTTATTTCTTTTATAAGATAAAATTATCATTAGTGCCATTTGTCCCCTTTCATCTCTCATAAATTTATTCACTTTAATTATATATTTTTATTTATTTATTTATGTGAGCCAATTTTTTTATATTATGCATTTTTCTTCTTTTTTGATGAATGAATGTTCATGTTTACATTGGATGACATTTGTAACAGAACCACCCCACATAAAAATATAAAACATTTTTACTATTTATACTAAGTCTAATTACTTATTAGTTTAAATATAGTTGTAATTAAATTTAAAGAATATTAATATTTAATATGACTTTTTAGAAAAAACCCATTTATCAAGCAGATGAGTAAATATGATTAATATTTACATATCAATCATACCCCTGGTCAGATTGAGATTTAATAAAATATTAATTCAACAGTCACCCTTCTAGACCGAGGTAACTCTCTTCAGCTGCATAAAATGTGAAACCCCACATGGGTATTATTTATAAGGAGTTTAAACCTAGGGTACCATCCAATACTTAACTGGAATCAACATGTTTCAAGCACTTGATTCATGGCTAGGTCTTAACCATGAGACTAACAACACATTTACTTGGATAAATGGAGAGAGAGAGAGAGATAGAGAAAGAGAGACAAAAACAACATTAATAATTTACATCATTTATTTACAGATAATAATAAAAAAAATATTAAAATATAAAACATAGAAAATATATTATATATTTAAACAAATATTTATGCTTATGAGTTTTATTCAGGGCAAGATTTTATCTTTTTGTTCTCAGTGATGAAAGTTATATTAATAAAAAAATACAAATACAGTTAGATATAGGTTTGCAAGGGAGTGATTATATGGTAAATTAAAATTTCAGGAACAGCATGGTAAGATCGGGGGAAGGAAAAAGGGTGAGTAGTTCAGGCCAGTCTGAGATGCATGTCTTCATTGAGCAAGCACCACATGGGTCACAAACATTTAAATGATTGAGTCCTATGACAGAGGTTGAGAGGATGAAATATGAAGAATTGCCCAAGTGTCTGTGAAGAGTGGAGGTGGGGCTAGTTTGGAATTTTTGATTTTGAGAGAGCAAATTAGGTTGAATAGCTTTTGATTCAATGAATGTACTCTCTGGTCAAAAATAAAGTCACATCAGAGCAACTAGAGTGCATAGATGAAAAAAACTGATAGTCTAATAGTTGCAAAGACTCCTGTTTATATGGATTCTAGGAGGTTGAATATGGTGTTCCTGAGTGAGGAAAGACACGAGTTGATGACATGTATCACTCCATGCAAAAAGGGACATTTATGTAGGAAATGCTGGGGGGTTGCATTGTCAGTTTTACAAATCTGGCATAGGAAAGAAATCTTAGTCTACGGTTGACCAAAAATTGATTTGTGGGAAGTGAAGGTTGATTTTAAGAAGAAAATCAAGAAAATTTTGCCTCAAGAGATCACCTTTTGAATTTGTAGATTAATTGAGCATTGGTAAGGTAAAGGAGACAATGGAGAAGTCTGTGGCCTGATTGAAAGTCTCCCAGTATTTTAGTTTGCCACTGATGCATTGTATAACAAAGGCAGCCTTTTGTAAGATGTTGGCAATGAGTAATTTCCATGACCTGGGCCCGATCTTGGGAGGAGGCGTGACAGTGGATGTGATAATGATATGCACAAAGTTGGCAAAAAGTGACATAGGAGTGTGAGGATAATGTTGTGAGATCTCTGGTTTAGAAGAGTGTCGATAGAGTGCTGGCCCAACCCCTTAAGGTTTTTAGGAAAACAAAGTTCTTTTTAGGCTTATGACCATCCCCTTTTTGCCCCAGAGAAAATGGGTGCAAAAAGAATTGATTTTAGATAAAAAGGAGTTTGTAGGTAGAATAATGGGGAGGTAATATTCTACTTCAAAAAAACTAGAAGATTGAGGGGGTGACACTCTTGTAAAAGAAAATGTAGATGCCTGTGATAGCAATGAGGGTGAATGATATGTTTTGATACAGTGCAGTTTAAACTCATACCCTCATGGCCTTAGGAGACAGCATGAGGGAGAATCTGAGGAAGTTGTGTGGCTTGGCATTACAGGCAGAATGGATTTGTTTACTGAAGAATAGCTGATAGGCTCCTGAATTATTGCAGCTAAATTCCAGCCTGTATGTTTTGGTGTACTGCATAAGGATCTATTGAAGCCTGGGATTTAGATCGACTGAGGGAAGGAAGACAACCACATCAACTACATAAGCAAGGCACTTGATGCTTTTTCCTAGAACAGGAATGAGGATTCTAGGGAGGTTACATTCCATCCTGGGCAAGAGGGGATTCAGAAATGCAGTGAACAACAAAGTGCTCAGCGGAGAGCCCTGAGGGACAGATATCTTAGGTGTGAAGCTGGGGGCAATATTCCCATCCAGGGTTACTAGGATTTCTCTGTAAGACAAGAGATTGTGGAGGATAGACAGGAGAGCCTCCAGAATGTTTAAGTCCCAAGAGGAGACCAAGAAGCATATCGATCCTAACAGAGTTGAAGGCTGTCTGAATGTCTAGTTGGACAGTGATGGGCCTGCAATTTTAAGACAACCTAACATACTCAATTGTCATCTTAAAGAGTGTGGGAGCCCCAAGAGTGGAGCACCCCTTATAAGCAATCTTTGAGGCAGAAAGGGCAGGGAGTATGAATTGTTCTAGTTACTTGTTGATGGTAGACTCAATAAGATTTATGAGCGATTAGCTCATCAAATTGGGCCTGACTCTTGAACTCAGTAGGTGGCCAATCTTTCTTAAGACTAGTATTTACATTTTTAGTTTTAATAATAATGTCATGGATAATAAGTACCTATGCATGACTACATCACATTTTTGTTTATATCTGTGGTTTAAACACAGCTCTCTCATTTCCATAAGTGGTTTGAATACAGTATTTGGTTTCTATAAGTGGGTTTTGCACAGTCTTTTGTTGGGTGATCACCTTTTTTAGATCCAGTCAGATTCTTGGTAAGTACAAGTATAACATCAATACAGCTTCCTGATTAGTTGTCCTTTGGGATGTATGATTCTCTTAATTTGGCAGAGCAGGATTAAACACTGGAAGAAGGCAAGTCAGAGTAAACTACCATAGCATTTGACTAATGGCACACAAGAGATAAGCAGAGGAAAATGCCTGAACACCAATATTCTGAGCTGGCCATTCATTTTTCTTTAAATAATAATAACACTAGGATATCAATCTAATCATTTACAATAATAAATCAGTATAATTTTAGATAAGAGAGAATGTCAGCCTTTTATAATACTCTGACTTTAGCTTTGATCAAGTGTTAACCATGCTATCACTAACAATACATTTGATCTTTTAATTAAAAAATAAATTTCTTTATTTTCTTATTTTAATTAATTTGAAACTATCTATATTGTTTAACTAGTCAGTCTAAAATCTTAATCTCCAGAGTCTGATTAGTTTTGTATGAATTATTTTAATTAATCTTAAAAATCTTTCTTTTGATTAAAAATACTTTTTTTTTATAAAGACCTTTTTGACAGAATTATACAAAAAAATAACATACATAAAAGTAAGATAAGTTATAATTAATAACTCATTTCTAAATTTTCTTTCTATTTTAATTTCTACCTTTTCAATCTATTAATTCTTGATATTATTTTTTTATTCAAAATCTTAAGATTTTATTATCTAAAAAAAGTACATCATGTAACCCGTATATATACACACACACTTATGCAGTATGTGCATATTAACCTTCTCTCTCTGTGTGTGTATTCACAATTATATGATGTAGATAAAGTAATATTTTTGGGTACAACCCGTGTATTATTTTGCATTACAATCCAATATATCGACGGATTAGCAATCACCATTATCAAGGTTAACTTTTGAAAGAACAATCATTAGATCTCAAACAATAAGTGACTCAATGTGAGAAAAAAAGTGAGATTCAACTTGAAGCAGTTCAGCATTCACAATATGAGGCTTATCAAAATGTTTATTACCCTCAGTTTTTCACCTATCAATATTAATGTAATATTAATATTTACCTAATATTAAATGGAAATTAATAGGTGAAAAAACTGAAAGAAATAATAATTTTGATAAGACTCATATTGTGAATGCTGAACTACTTCAAGTTGAATCTCAATTCTCATCTCTCACCAAGTCATGTTAATGTTTAAGATTCACCAAGTCATGTTTTTGTTTGAGATCTAATGATTGTTTTTTCAAAAGTTAATCTTGATAAAGGTGCTTGCTAGTCCATCAAAATATCAGCTTGTCATGCAAAATAATACATGGTTTGTACCCAAAAATATTAAATATATATTATTACTAGATGGAACTTTCCCAATAGCTCCTAAATGCTTTTGTTTACATAAATGCTGAGAGAGATAGAATTCAATTTCTCTTTCATTGTCTCCAACTTTTAGACCATGGTTTCAAGCTAGTTTGCTGACCACAGTAAAGCATAGGAAGACTAAAAAGTAGATCGAAATACTAACTTTACAATCAGCATTTATGAAACATGTCTCTATTGGTTTGAAAGCATGAATTTTTCAGATATGTAAATAACTTCAAATCATGCCAGACAAAATAGACAGCTATATTGGTCTGAAATCAGTTCAGTTTCTCAATATAGTAAAAGCCTCAGTTCAGTTTCTCAATATAGTAAAAGCCTCTGCAATATATATCATTGCAAATACTTTCAATGGTATATTTATGATAAAGAAAACAAGTTATAAATTTTGGATCTTACTCTTAGCTTGCATTTTATGATCACTGGCTTTGAGCTTTACCAATAGCTCCTAACATGCTTTTGTTTACATAAACAATGAAAGAGATAGAATTCAAAATCTTTTTCATTGTCTCCAACATTTAGACCATGGTTTTGAGCTAGTAGGCTCACCTCAGTAAAGAGTAGGATGACTAAAAACTAGATATAAATAATAACTCTACAATCAGCATTTTTGAAACATGTTTCTATCAGTTTGAAAGCATGAATTTTTCTGATATATAAATATTTTCAAATCCAGCCCAACAAACTAGTCAGCTATATAGGACTGAAATCAGTTCAGTTTCACCAATAGTTGACACTTTACCTGAAAACCAACCACTTTCTGGAAGGGAAGTTTAGGAGGACAAAGTAAATAATATATTAACTGATTTTTTTTGTCGATAGTTATTGTTGTTTCCCATATTTAAGTAGAAATTTGAGATGGAGTTGAGACACGGTTGGTTCAATATATATATATATGTGTGTTTCCCATATTTAAATAGAAATTTTAGATGGTGTTGAGAGGCGGTTGGTTCAATATATATATATACATTGAACCAACCGCCTCTCAACTCCATCTCAAATTTCTACTTAAATACAAGAAACAACAACTATCGACAAAAAAATTATCAATTAATATGTTATTTACTTTGTCCTCCTAAACTTCCCTTCCATAAAGTGGTTGATTTTCAGGTAAAATGTCAACTATCATTAATAGCAAACTACTAATAACACCTAATGCTCGACTACCAAAATATACTGACCAAATAGACACTTTATTTTATTTTTAGAAGAAGAAAGAAAATCCATTAGGCACCAGCTGATTAGGTTATAATTAGCATGTCTATCTAATCAGCATAACATGGTACCTAAAATCCCGCTAGCTCAATCGGTTTCCAACCACCCACTCATAAATAAACAAAAGGTATCTTAAATGCACTCTTGAAACTACTACTACTTTTTAAAACTAAAATAAATACTTCAATCCTTTAAAATCAATAATAACATTATACTAAATGCCAAAACATTTATATCTTTAAATTAGCGAATCTATTTCTGAAATACTATTATTAATAATTAGATTTTTTCCCTTCTACTTTTATTAGAAAAATAAATATTTATACTTACCCGCACATATCAAAATAAACATAAATATTTTAAGAAAAATAATTTAAGTGTTTTTTTTATTTAAAATAACTTAATCGTTTTATCTTGTAATAAAACACACACACTTCTTTTTTAAAGATTAAAATAAAGCATTTTAATATATTACTTAAGCAATAAAGTATACACTTTACATTATTTTTTATTTCTTTTTTTTAAAAATCAAATCACACATATGTGCACGCAATTGTTTCAAAAATATTATTTAATAATAGAAGCTGATTTTATTTATTTTATTATTGCACATATTATCTTTTGAAGTTTAAAGTTTTATTTTTAAGATTAATTCATAAAGTTCAAAGTTCTTTCTAATAAAGTCTATTTTTATTTTAAGAAGAAATCAGGAATGTTAAGATATCAAAGTCAATAATTACCTAGGATTTTTAATACGATGAAAACAGCATAATGGAATTATTTTCTAACTTATTGATGACTGGTAAATGAATCTTTTGTAGGTCCTGTGACATAGTATGATTTTCGTGGCTGCTTTGATGTAACCACATTCCATTGTTCGTTTAGTCTATATAAACATGAACACTTTACAAACTAATTGCAGATCTTAGATGCATAGAGCGGCTTCGGTCGACTGCATACTACATTGGTTTTAACAATGCAACACTTTTTTTTAAATATTACTTCAGAAAATATTTTATTAAAATGAGAAAGACAGACCCAGAATAATAAAATGTTGAGCTATTTATACTGTTTTAAACAATGGAAAACTTTATTAGCAGCAGCGTGTTTAGTCTCATGAAATAAAATCAGCTTTTGCGTCTATTTTTTATTAAAAATTGCATACACACACGCACATATATTTAATTATTTTATTATAAGATTAAACAAAATCTATATATTATTTATTATAAATTCATGTAAAGACTATTAAATTATTTCTTTATTAGAAGACTTTTTTCTGCTTTTAAACAAAAAAATCTTATTATTTTAAAAAGCATTTACAGTTAATTTTTCTTATTATTTTAAACAACATTTACAGTTTATTTTTATTATTATTCTAAAAAGTGTTCACAGTTTATTTTTATTTAATAACAAATTCCCTTTCCCCTTGCTCTTTAGTTTTTACATTTTATTCTCTCAATTTTAAATTTTTATATTTTAAAACATGAAATTCATAATAAATTAATTACATATCAATGTACTTCAGTACATTATCTCCGTCCTTCTTCTAGAACTAAAATATCATTCTGAGCATTTTAGTTTTACCAGAATTTAAACCTATAAACAATCTAGTTTTAATTATTTAACATTTGTTTAACTGTACACATGTATTTCTATTTATTCACTATAATTGTCATCCCAGTATAATTCTATTCTATAATCGATCAGGTGGCTCCTTTCTATCCAATAAATCATTTTGCCCATCCCATTTTTTATGTCGAACTAAATTTTCCCGAGAGTAATTGACTTGTGTTAAAAATTCTGTGATTTTATCTATTGAACACCCACCACTTCCTAACATTAAATGTTGTATCTCTGGCAGCATATTGTTCTGCAATATCCTGATCATTTGTCACTCTGACATAAGAAATGCTGTTAATCCCTTAGGCTTTGCTATGTGTCGATAAAAATTGTGCATGAGTTCCTCCCTGAGTACTTGAGTATCTTTCCTGAGATATTTTATACATAATCCCATCTTGCATAGCCTCATTTCAAAATGCTCTCAAAATCACACATCTATACTCAGCAAACATTTGTGGCCTATTACCCACAGTATACTACCAATTACATGCAGTCTTTTATAAGTAACAGTCATTACCACACCTTTAGTTTCTTCTGGAAACCTTTAAGCGAAAACAAACAGCTTAAACTTTCTAAATGTTTTAACTTTTTCTCTCCCACTTCCGCCTTAAACACCGAAACACTAAACTGCTTTTCTATGAACTTAACTATCCATATGTCCTGCCTATCACCGAAACTAAAATCTTCACACTTATGTCCAATCTGTTTTACTTTCTGCTCTATTTTTTCCATCATGTTACTACATATCTCCTTTAATTCAGCCCTTACATTCTCTTTACCCTCTATTTTCCCTTCAAAATTTCCCAATAGTTTGTCATTACTTCCATCCATACTCTCTACTTTTAATTGATTCACCTTTCTTTTATCTAACTCCTCCTCTAGTTCTTCCATATTTCCTTTTAATTCTAAAATTTCAGTCCTTTTTTCATCCACATCTTTCCTTATTATTTCTACTGCTTCCTGACCTACACACATTATTCTCATTAATTCCTGTCTCATTTTCCTCATTTCTGTCATAAGTTCACTAATTTTTTGTTTCATTATCTGTTGATTCCAATTTATATCTTCACGCATCTCTTTCATCATATTTACAAATATTTGAAAAACATTCTTTTCAAATAACTGTGGATTCTTAAAAGATATTGGACTTACTTCCAACATTGCCCCTCCTTCACTACCACTTTCTTCCACTATATTATTAATCAAATTTAATTTTATCTAACTACAGAGTTTTTATTTCAACATATGCACAGTCAACCCCCACCCTCTTATTTCTATTGCTATGCATCACATTCATTTATCTTCTTCTTTGGTGTGTATTTTCTTTTTCCTATCTTAAAAAATCACATTTCTACATTGTAATGCCTATGAAAATCAACCTTTTATAATATACAAAAACTAGCCTGTTCGGGAAAATAAATCCAAGTACTACCAATACATTTCTTAAACTTCTCTTCAACAAATATCCCCTATATCAATAACGGTCAACTTTGACCCACCATCTAAACAACTAACTACCATTCAAGTTGTTTATTCTATTTAAACAACCAATTTCATGCCATGTTGATTCACCAAATGAATTCCCAACTATGTTTTATAGTAATCTTATCATTTGCTACGACTATTTTCAGGCTCCTATAAATCCCTACATCAATGTCCAACTGTCTTTTCCATTGGTCCTACATTAACGTGTAAAACGACCATTCAACTGCGGTCCTATCACTTGAACAACTAAATTTCGGGCCACGTTACTGTGCCTAATAAACTTTCAACTATCTACATTAATGCGCCGAATGCCCTTCCACACCACAACTTCCATCAGTTCTTCCACTCGAAATGTCTAGTTTTGCGCAATGTTGACATGCCAAATGAACCAACCGCCTCTCAACTCCGCTAAAATTTCTACTTCAATACAGAAAACAACAACTATCAACAAAAAATATCAATTAATAATTTATTTACATTGTCCTCCTAAATTTCTCTTCCAGAAAGAGGTTGGTTTTCAGGTAAAGTGTCAACTATCATTAGTAGTGAACTATTAATAAAACCCAATGCTCGACTACCAAAATATACCGACCAAATAAACACTTTATTTTATTTTTAAAAGAAAGAAATTCCCTTAGGCACCAGCTAATTACATTATAATTAACATGTCTATCTAATCAGTATAACTTGGTACCTGTAATCCCACTAGCTCAATCAGTTTCCAACCACCCACTCATAAATAAATAAAAAGTATGTTAAATGCCCCCTCAAAGCTACAACTACTTTTTAAAACTAAAATAAATACTTCAATTCTTTACAACCAATAATAATAACATTATACTGAATGCGAAAACATTTATATCTTTAAATTAGCAAATCTATTCCTGAAATACTATTATTAGTAATTAGATTTTTCCCTCCTGCTTTTGTTAGAAAAATAAATATTTATACTTAAGCACATGTATCAAAATAAACATAAATATCTTAAGAAAAATAACTGATGTATTCTTTCATTTCAAATAAATTAATCGTTTTATCTTATAATGAAACACACACACTTCTTTTTTAAAGATTAAAATGTAGCATTTTAATATATTACTTTAGCAAATAAAGTATACATGTTACATTATATTTTATTTATTTATTTTTTTAAATCAAATCACACATACATGCACACAATTGTTTCAAAAATATTATTTAATATTAGAAGCTGATTTTATTTATTTTATTATTGCACATATTATCTTTTGAAGTTTAAAGTTTTATTTTAAAAATTAATTCATAAAGTTCAAAGTTCTTTTTAATAAAGTCTATTTTTATTTTAAGAAGGCATTGGGAATGTTAAGATATCAAAGTCAATAAATACCTAGGATTTTTAATATGATGGAAACAGGATAATGGAATTATTTTCTAACTTATTGATGACTGCTAAATGACTCCTCCATAGATCCTCTGACATAGTATGATTTTCATGGCTGCTTTGATGTACACACACTCTGTTGTTCATTTAGTCTATATAAACATGATCACTTTACGAACTAATTGCAGATCTTAGATGCATAGATTGGCTTCAGTCGACTGCATACTATGTTGGTTTTAAAAATGCAACATTTTCTTTTGAAATATTACTTCAAAAATTTTTTTATTAAAATGAGAAAGACAGACCCAGAATAATAAAATGTAGAGCTATTTATACTGTTTTAAACAATGGAAAACTTTATTAGCAGCAGCGTCTTTAATCTCATGAGATAAAATCAGCTTTTGTGTCTATTTTTTAATTAAAAATTGCATACACACATGCACATATATTTAATTATATTATAATAAGACTAAACAAAATCCCTTTATTACTTATTATAAATTCATTTAAAGAATATTAAATCATTTTTTATTACAAGACTAAATCTTATTATTTTAAAAAGCGTTTACAGTTTATTTTTCTTATTATTTTAAACAGCGTTTACAGTTTATTTTTATTATTATTTTAAAAAGTGTTCACAGTTTATTTTTATTTAATAACAAATTCTTCCTCTCACTGCTCTTTAGTTTTTACATTTTATTCTCTCAATTTTAAATTTTTATATTTTAAAATATGGGATTCATAATAAATTAATTACATATCTATGTACTTCGGTACTATATATATATATATATATTATTGCAAAAACCTTCAAGGGTACATTTATGATAAACAAATCATAAATTTTATAACTTGCTCTTAGCTTGCATTTTATGATCACTAGATGGAGCTTTACAAATAGCTCATAACTTGTGTTCTTTATCATAAATGTACCCTTGAAGGTTTTTGCAATGATATATATATATATATTGCAGAGGCTTTTACTCTATGGTGAAACTGAACTGATTTCAGACCCATATAGTTGTCTAGTGTGTTTGGCTGGATTTGAAGATAATTATATATCTGAAAAATTTATGCTTTCAAACTAATAGAAACATGTTTCATAAATGTTAATTGCAAAGTTAGTATTTAGATCTAGTTTCCAGTCTTCCAACCCTTTACTGCTGGTGAGCCAACTAGCTTGAAACCAAGGTCTAAAGGTTGGAGACAATGCAAGAGATATTGAATTCTGTCTTTTTCAGCATCAATGTAAACAAAAGCTTGTTATGAGCTATTGGTAAAGCTTTTTCTACTGATCATAAAATGCAAGCTAAGAGCAAGTTACAAACTTTATAACTTGTTACATAGCTATATTTCCTGATCAACTCGGCCTATTAATTGTTGAGAATTGTGCTATTGATGAAATGAGCTTTTAATTTATTTAATCTGGGCACCAGAATTCATAAGAATTTGCTGAAATCGCCATATAACATCTCACAAATACAAAAAATACTTTTAAGCTAATCGGTATTACATCATACCGTAACGAGAATTATTTTTTTAAGATTATTATTCCTGGGCTTATTCAAACAGATTGGCAAAGGAAAATTCCGTTTTAAATCTTATTAAACTAATAATAAATTTAATACTAAAAAAATAATAACTTTATTATTAATAACGCACAATGAAAAAGATTGATAAAAGTAAAATCTCTTTTATTCTAACAAACGGAAATATTTAATGTTAAATTGTTAATTAAACTGGAGAGAACACACACTAATTCGGATATAAATCAATTAATAAAAAAAACAATTTCACAATTACAGTTCACTTCCAAATTTCTTCTAGAAAGTTCCTAAAATGAATGTCCCTTGCACAAGAAAATTAATGGCTCTATCGGGATTGATTAAACATATTTTTAAAAATTGTTTGCAAACATTTAATTTTGTCACAATTGGGAATAATAAATCATAGCTTACCGGTAAGTTTTGTGAATTCATGAAGATTGTAGCCTACTATGCATAGTTTTTTGGGTTAGAATTGAGCTCGGCCTTTGATTATTAGTTGATCTTGGTGCTGGTTCCATAGGCTAGTCGCGTAAGCTTCTCTGGTGTCCATCGGTAATGATGTCAGCTAAAGCTTCGGTCTACTCTCATATGAATAACTTTTTCATCGTAGAGTGGTCTGGATTCTCTAATCCAAAACCAACCAAAAGAATATCAGCTAAACCAAAAGGTTCATCCAATTGAATCCCTCCTTTTTATACTAGAGATCCAGTTTTCAGACTCTGCGCATATCTTTTGTTTGCCAAAATATATGTTGATAATCTTATATATTCTTTATAAAATTTATGTTACAAAGTCTTTATTGTTTTCAGCATAATTCTGCCATCTTTAATTAGTTGAAATATTTTTACTTTCTCTTATTTAGATTGGTAATTTATGTCTTTTGTTCTCTCCAATTCTAACTTTTATTTCTAATTACATAAAAAAAATGAAAGAATAATTTAACTTTCATTGTACGTTATATTTTTTTTTAATTAAAATCTAAATTTACTTTTATTTTTTAGCTTTTACCAAATGCCAATATATTTGCAATGTATATAAATAAATGTTACAATACCACCATTGCCAGGAGATGAGAATAAAATAGGGGTTTACACTAATTTTATTCTTAAGTTTTTTAAATTCATATTCATGTTGTTTTTTTTTGTAGCAGTAGTGTGCTGATATGTCATGTAGACTCATTCAACAAGCGACGTTCGGCTTTATCACCCAATTTTAGGTTTAATATGGCGGGAATGGAAAATATTTCACATTCATCTGTGTCCTTTCCGCTTTAATGTAATATTAAAGATAAGAAGCCCAAGTTATAAGCACTAACAAGCGTTGCTCATCGTTTTGAGTCTTACAGGCTTGCGGCAACTTGGTCCACCTTCCCTTTTATTGGGATCCCTGCTAGAAATAGTCTGATGGGCATATAAAGGTGGTCTTATGTTAATATACTGCATACTAGGAATCGGGGCTATGTTTTTCCTCTCTTCAGTAACCACCTACCTGGTCAAATACTTGTGACTTATGTCTACATCAGCCACGATCGTGTTTTATTTTAGACATATCAAAAAAAATATACATACATTTTTTTCTTTCTGGAAGTCATATTAAAAAAATAGTTTTTTATATTTTAATAATCAGGGTTTAATTAGTTAGTTATTATAATTTTTTTTTTTAAAAAATTACTATTTATTTTCCAGCTGTGAGTTTCTTTGGGTCATCATTGTAACATTCTTTATCATTACAACTTATCTCAGGTTGTAGTTGTTAAATCGAAGCCCCACGTTGGGCGCCATAATAACATTTTTCGTTTTGCTAGACCTCTACACGCTAATATAAGCTGCATGTGAGTTGATCAAGCTATGTCAAAAAAGAAGAGTTATATTTCTATTCTAAAACATAGCTATATTTCCTGATCAACTCTGCCTATTAATTGTTGAGAATTGTGTTATTGACAAAATCAGCTTTTAATTTATTTAATCTGGGTGCCAGAATTCCTAAGAATTCGCTGAAATTGCCATTTAACATCTCACAAATAAAAAAAATACTTATAAGCTAATCAGTATTACATCATACTGTAACGAGAATTATTTTTTTAAGATTATTATTCCTGGGCATATTCAAACATATTGGCAAAGGAAAAATCCGTTTTAAATTATATTAAACTAATAATAAATTTAATACTAAAAAAATAATAACTTTATTATTAATAATGCACAATGAAAAAAGATTGATAAAAGTAAAATCTCTTTTATTCTAACAAACAGAAATATTTAACGTTAAATTGTTAATTAAACTGGAGAGAACACACTAATTCGGATATAAATCAATTAATAAAAAAACAATTTCACAATTACAGTTCACTTCCAAATTTCTTCTAGAAAGTTCCTAAAATGAATGTCCCTTGCACAAGAAAATTAATGTCTCTATCGGGATTGTTTAAACATATTTTTAAAAATTGTTTGCAATCATTTAATTTTGTCACAATCGGGAATAATGAATCATAGCTTGCTGGTAAGTTATGTGAATTCATGAAGATTGTAGCTTACTATGCATAGTTTTTTGGGTTAGAATTGACATCGGCCTTTGATTATTGGTTGATCTTGGTGCTGGTTCCATAGGCTAGTCGTGTAAGCTCCTCTGGTGTCCATCAGTAATGATGTCAGCTAAAGCTTTGGTCTACTCTCGTATGAATAACTTTTTCATCGTAGAGTGGTCTGGATTCTCTAATCCAAAACTAACCAAAAGAATATCAGCTAAACCAAGACGTTCATCCAACCGAATCCCTCCTTTTTATAGTAGAGGTCCAGTTTTCAGACTCTGCACATATCTTTTGTTTGTCAAAATATACGTTGATAATCTTATATATTCTTTATAAAATTTATGTTACAAAGTCTTTATTTTTTTTCAGCATAATTCTGCCATCTTTAATTAGTTGAAATACTTTTACTTTCTCTTATCTAGATTGGTAATTTGTGTCTTTTGTTCTCTCCAATTCTAACTTTTATTTCTAATTACATAAATAAAATGAAAGAATAATTTAACTTTCATTGTACGTTTTTTTTTTTTTTTTAAAAATTAGTCAAAATAAAATCTAAATTTACTTTTATTGTTTAGCTTTTACCAAATGCCAATATATTTGCAATGTATATATATATATATATTGTAAATCACTTTGTTATTTTTAAATGTTTACTTAGATGATTTACATTGTATGGACAATGAATTTATAACTTATATGTATATAAGTAACTTTTGATAAATGCCTCAATCATTGAATTCATTTAATATTTACTTAATTCAGGTATTTATTCATTTTCTATTTATAATTGGTATTTATTTAAATTAGTATTAAAAATGTATTAAAGAAATATATTTATAACTTAGATTATTAATGCAACAATATATCTTCAATTTGTTTATTTACTTGTATATTTATCCAATTTCATAATAGCTTACACAGTTCTTATGTAAATATAAATTTAACACAGCATTATGCTGTTGCACATGCGCTTTGAAGATTTTAACTATAAATGAATGAATAGTAACACTCAACCACATGATAAAGTCTTTGGAAAAGATAGAATGGCCATCTATCTTTTTTAACCCAAACGCTTTTGTATGGGCGAATCTTAAGTGTTTGAAAGTGAAAGCGTGAATATATTAAATTATCACTTTAAATTACTATTACATGCTTGAATGAAAGACGCTAATGAAATTTACTAGAATTTACGAAATGTCATTCTTATTTGATATTAATTGTATGTAAATAAATCATTTTTTATAGCGCGATGTTTGTAAACTGTAATATTTAACACAGCATTAATGAATGAATACTAACACTCAACCACATGATAAAGTCTTTGGAAAAGATAGACTTTATCATGTGGTTGAGTGTTAGTATTCATTCATTTATAGTTAAAATCTTCAAAGCGCATGTGCAACAGTGTAATGCTGTGTTAAATATTACAGTTTACAAACATCGCACTATAAAAAATGATTTATTTACATACATTTAATATCAAATAAGAAGAATGATGTTTCGTAAATTCTAGTAAATTTCATTAGCGTCTTTCATTCAAGCATGTAATAGTAATTTAAAGTGATAATTTAATACATTCATGCTTTCACTTTCAAACACTTAAGATTCACCCATACAAAAGCGTTTGGGTTCGAAAAGATAGATGGCCATTTTATCTTTTCCAAAAACTTTATCATGTGGTTAAGTGTTAGTATTCATTCATTTATAGTTAAAATCTTCAAAGCACATGTGTAACAGCATAATGCTGTGTTAAATATTACCGTTTACAAATATCGTGCTATAAAAAATGATTTATGTAAATATAAATTGCAAATTATCAGTGTTAATGTTAAACTCTATACTTAGTTTACATATAAAAAAATATAAGTATTTGCAAAGTAAAACTATTCTGATGTTTCCCAAATATGTGCATTTGTATATGTGTGCTATTATAAATGTAAAGTTGCAATGTTAAAATAAAGCTGTACCAGTTATTTTATATAAAAGAATGATTTTGAGTTTTATTTGAGATTTATTATATTTCTTTTTCTCTATTTTTAGTACATCAGTTATACAAGCTAGCTGGTATGAAAGTATCAAATAATTGGTAATGTCAATTGAATAAATATATTTTGGATTTAATAAAATTCCTTTTGTTTCGAAATATATTAAGTATATAATTAAACATAAGTTAAATTAGACCTGAGAACTAATTAGCAATATATTTTAGTCCATGCTTAACATTATTAAGTTTGTGATATAGTTAGCCATGGTAATATTATAGTTTGATATATTTATTTTGAGGTAATTTATTTTGTTTTAATATATAATAACATGCTATTAAATAGGTATTACATTTATTATCTTCATATTATTTCTTCTTGCATGGTACATGCATTTTATTATAGTTGACAAGTTATTATGAAACTTGGTTAATTTATGAGTGCCTCATAGGTATATCTTATCCAAATATTTTTTTATTTCTAATATAATCTATCCATTATAAATTTTCCACAATAATTTAGGCCATATCTTCTTTTACTATGACATATATGACATGCTACATTAATTACCAATGTTTAAATTCATTTTTCTTCATTTATATTGATTTAGTATATTTTCCATTACAATTGTCATCCAATCATATGATTACGTATATATAAATATGATATGTCTTATTCTTCATTCTATTACAAATGGTGCAGCCAACTTAGGAGCTCGATTAACTGTTGATTGTTGGTGACAAGAATATTATTATAAATGATGCAAACAACTTAGGGTTCAATGATTATGTCCAGTCATGATAAATTTTAGTAAACTTCATTTATAGTCCAAACTGTTTAAAAATGTTGTAAACCAAGAGTCTTACTGTTATAGTTATAATTGTTAGAGACAATTTGCCATAGTGTCAATCAACATTTTTATAGACCAAAAGGGTCATAATTTTATGAAATTAATGGGTCATTGAATAGCTATAATTACAATTAAAATTGAAGTTTTTGTGTTTTACTTGAATAGTTAATAGTGTTGTGGGAAGGTGGCAAGGAGAGGACAAGCCTCGAATGATAGTAATTACTATTTATAGAATAATTATATAAGATACACATTAACATGGAGAACATTAATGAAATACCCAATGGTGTTGGCATTAGTAAGCAGGACTTAATAAGCATAATTAAGGAGTTTTCACAAGAAATGAAAGCAGAAATAAAAGCTGTTTCCCAAAAATTGGAAGTTAATTCTGAAGAGATAAAAACTGTTTCCCAAAAATTGGAAGTTAATTCTCAAGAAATGAAAACTGATTATCAAAAATTAGAGGCAGAAATAGAAACTAATTCTCAAGAATTAGAGGCCAAATTTAAAGAAGAATTTAAAAATTATAAGGAAGAATGTTCTATTGAAGCTATTTCCCTAAAAGCTATGTTTGATGAGGTTAGTGATGGGATGAAAAAAGAATGTAAGGAAATACTTGCTGAATTTGAAATGTCTAGAGGAGAGTATAAAAAGTTTCAGAAAAGATTTTGAGGATAATAAAACCTTACAGAGTGAACTTCAGACATTCGAAGCTAAAACTGAGTCTTCACTAGAAAATAACATGCAGCATTATGAATTTATTCAACTCAGTAAGGACTACTGTAAAAAATGATTCAATCAACTGCTCATAATGTGTTACAAGACACTAATGAGAAGATGGAGATAATAAATAATGTGGTATCAAGTAGTTTTTAGTAAATAGATGTTAAGATTGAACAGATGAGGAAAAATCTGGAATTCCATGAGATGGGAATTAGTGGAGAGTCATAGATAAAGAAGGATGTTGTGAGTGTCTGTGTTCAAATTGAGAAAATAAAATCAGTAATGTCAGTTGACCCTGAACACATAAGGTTTGCAAAATCAATTGGAAGGGTGTGTATTGGAAGTGGATAAAAATAAGGCAAAAATAGTGTTGCAGACCAGGACTACTTTAAAGATGGAATGGTTGTTGGAAATCAACTATAAGAAGCCAATCATCAATAATGTACTAATCAAATTTCTAATGAAGGAGCAATGATTGATTTTCTAGGGTCTCAGAGTGTGCCATTCCCAGCAGCTAGTGGTCATTGTGTTAATCATAACATGTCCCGATTTATTAATGTGAAAGTGTTTAAGGGGGAATACAATGAAAATCCCATGGAATATTTAAGCAATTTAGAGGAGTAATTAACTCTTAATATGTTATATGAGAAGGAAGAATTGGCTATTGCCAATAATCATTTGTATACATCAGCAAAAGAATGGTGATGATCTTTATTTGAAAGACCTCAGGCATATGATGATTATCATCAGGCCATTATGAGTAATTTTTGGAATGAAGATAAGCAAGATTGTATTCGTCACCATCTTTCTCATGAGAAATATGCTCATCATAAAGGGAGTTATACCCAATTCTTCAGGCAGCAAGTTGCTAAGTTTCGACCCTTAACTGCTTTTCCACTTTCTGAGACACAAATTGTGAGAATTTTATGCCAAAATTTGCCTCATCACATTGATCAGATATTAGTGGCAGCAGATAGACACATGGTGGAAGAAATGGTAGACATTCTAGGGACATTGGAAGCCAGAGTGAATGATAATGATACTCCATCTAGGAATAAGAGGGATAATCCTAATGCCTCAGTAGCAAGTTTGCCTTGCAATATCCCAATAAACCAATTTATAGGTCCTTCTAGGGAGTTGCCTGAAATTATTGTCGATCAAGAAGACAAATCCCATACCGAAAAAGTGAAGTTTGTGACAGGAGTAAAGAATATGGTCATAGTGCCAATTCACAACTGGGAAGTTATCCATATAGGAACCATAGTACAAGAGATAAGACTCCAGTGGCTGGAATGGCAGGTCAGCCATTAAACTAGATAGGGCCGTGTGGCAATGTTCCTTACTGCGGGGACTGATGACTGATATGTGGAGGGACAATTTAATTTTGGCTGTGAATTCATTGAAATTTGATGTAGATGATTTTGGAATTGAAGAATTGGATGATCAACCTCTCTTTAGTTTAAAAATTGCTCTCATCATGGAGAAAATTAAAATTAAAGCCTTGATTGATACTAGTAGTCAGGCATCTCTTATTAGTGATGAATTATATCATCAACTTCAAGAAAAGGGTGTGATTGTTCCATCCTTACTGATTAAGCAATCTTTTCAAGTTACCATGGGTAATGGTCGCAAGGTTAAATTGGTTCCTCAGCAAGTATGGTTAAAGATACAATTGACTTTAATGAATCAGGAACGTATTCTGGATAAAGACTGGGCTAATACATACCATGATTTCAGGCTCAGATTTTATGCAATTGCATGGTTGTATCATTGATTATGTTGAAAAACAATTGGTATGTAGAGCAAAATAATTGATTTTGAACAATATGTGCTTCATCAATCTTTAGGGCTGAATTGTATTGAAATAGTTACAACTGATCTTGATGTTAGATTAAAATTAAATGAGACATTTAATTTGACCACAGACTAAAGGAAACCTTATGTCAATTGTTGTGTGAATATAAAGAGGTATTCTCAAAACAACCTGGAATTGTCAGAGGACATACATATACATCCTATTCAATTAAGTGATCAAGAACCATTTCAGGGTAAGTCTTACCCAATACATTACCAATGTAAGAAAGAGATGGGCAAGCAAATTCAAAAGATGATAGAATGGGGTGTCATCCGAAAATCTGCCTCAGCAATCAATAATCCTCTCATTATTGTGAAAAAGAAGGACAGATCAGCTCGTGTTTGTTTGGATGCTTGATGGTTGAACCATAGGACCATTCCAGAATGTGATGTTTCTCCAGTTATGCAGGAGTAAAAAGGGTATTTACTACTGTAGACTTAACAGCCAGTTATTGGCAAATTTATTTGCATTCACAGGACCAAAAGTTTACAGCTTTTAAATATGAGAGACAATCGTATAATTTCCAAAGAATGCCCTTTGTAATGGTCAATAGTGAAGCAAGTTTAATCTGCTGCTTAGACCAAATCTTGTCTGCTGATGTAAAAAACCTTCTGGTGATGTATATAGATGGCATTGTCATAATATCAAGGAATATGTCTGATCATCTACAACATTTAGAAATGTTTCTTCAAGAGTGTAAATATAAAAATATTAAAATTAACTTAAAGAAGAGCACCTTTGCTACTGAAGAGATTGCATTTTTAGGTCATCTTGTTGGTGCAGGAGAAATTAGACCCCACCTCAGCAAGATTACTGCCATTCAGGATTTTCCTAGACCTGAAAACAAAAAGCAATTGTGTTCATTTTTTGGAATGTGCAATTTTTATCATCACTTTTATCAGAACTTTGCTTTTGATACAATACATTTGTCTCAGTTGCTTAAGAAGCAGAATAGGTGGAAATGGTTAGATGTCTATTAAGAAGACTTGGAAAGAATAAAGTTAAAATTTTTGGAATTGGTGGTTTTGCACTACCCAGATTTTAAACAACAATTTTATGTGCAAACTGACAGTAGTGGGTATGGACTTGGAGTAGTGTTCTACCAGATGGATAAAGATGGGAAACCTTTAGTCTTATACTTCTTAAGTCGTAGGTTGAAAGACACAGAACTATATTACTCAATAATGGAAAAGGAAGCTCTGCCTGTGGTATGGGCTTTTTCTAAGCTCAAGCAATTTTTGTTGGCATCACGAGTAATAGTAGTAACAGATCATAAGAGCTTGGAATTTTTGAATAAGGCATATTTAAATAATGATCACTTGATGAGGTAGAGTTTATTCCTACAGCAATTTGATTAGACTGTGCAGTATTGTCAAGGCAAAAATAATGTAATTCCTGATATCCTTAGCCGGAATCCAATTAATTTTACAATCCAACCAATAAGTGATATAAAAATGTGATTGTTATGGTCATTACTTTAGTGTTTGATGACTCAGTGGAAAAAGAATTAGAAAATATTGTTGAACTCCAGTTACAGGATCGTAAACTCGGAGCAGTGGTATGTCAATTGATTAATAATAGTGTAGCCAGAGAGAATACAGAATCAATGGGCAATGGTGAAGTGATGCGATAAGGGGTATATTGATTTTGCAAATCCAGGATCTTGGAAGATTTTTGTTCCTGCTTGTAAGAGGATAAAGCTTGTTAATTATCTTCACTGTCTCTGTGGGAATTATGGCCCTAGGAAGGTATAACATGATCTGCATAGGTTATTTTATTGGCCTCACATGTATGCATCTATATTGAATGTGATCCAGTCATGTAAAATTTGTTTAAAAAAAAAAATTTTTGAATAAGTCGTATGCGGAAAAATGGTAGCCTATTTTACCAGGGAAACCCAGCGAAATTTTGGCTATTGACTTTTATGGTCCACTGCCATCTTGTCATCGTTTTAAATTTTTACTGGTGCCCTTGGATTTGTTTACAAAATATGAAACAGCATACCCAGTAAAGAAAAGTAAAGACATTTTTTTTGTAGTGAGAGGGTAATGTACAGGATAGAAAGTCCATCCTTACTTTTTCAAGCTATAGTATAGTTTAAAAAAATGTCTTTGCTATAGTTTATTTAAGGATTTATAAATAAGTTATTAATGTATTGTTAGTAATTGTTTTATTGTTATTTAATTCAGGTTTATTTATTTATTATGATATCTGCTTTGTTTTGAGATATATCATTATAATGGCAAAATATATCTATATAATTATGAATGTTGTATAAAATATATAATCATTAGCAATAGTATTTAAATTGCTAAATATAAAAATATTGTACCTTTATTTATTTATTTTAAAAAAAATTAAAAAAAGATATAGTAGTATTATTCTGATTATTTGAATATTTATTTGGTTTGTGAATTATAATGTTAATTTTTCAATAAATATATATTTGAATTTTTTTTTCTTTATTTAAAAAAATTTTTAAATTGCTAAATAATAGTGTTAAAAAGATTGTTGAATCAGCACATGATATATGAAAAGCGGGAATCAGATGGGCAGGTGATGAAGAATTAAAAAAAAAAGAAGGCATTATTTTCATTTGTCATTTTTCTTCAAATTGCTCTTATAAAGTTTTTTAAAAAGTTATTGGATTAAGGATTTCTACTCAAAAACAATGTGCTAATTACAATTTTATCATTTGGGCATTTGCCCTTCACACTTGTTCATTTACTCAACATTAGAAAATTCAGTAAAACATAGAACTTCAAAAATAAACCGGCATTCTTCAAAATTATTTTTTAAAAAATAGCTATTATAATTAATTAATGCATTCCATTATAATTTTCAAATTATTTAATGATTCGAAAATCATATTCAATTTCATCACATATATAACAGAGCATCCAAGAAATGACTAAAATTAATCATTTCATAACAAGAAGTAAATCTATTCCTTTATAAGCAATATGTACATATTCACGTCATTCAAGCTATTTTAGGATGAAGAAAATTAAAGACAGTGCTAAAGATAACTAGCGGATTCTTCAGTAATTGAACACTAATGCAAATGAGGGTAAAAAAAACTTTATCATATTTTTCTTTATATTGTCTATTTATTTTGTTTTTGATTTTTATGTAATACATAATTTATCTTTAGGAAAGAATATATATATATATATAAAACTAAAAATTTTTCAAAAAAACTAAATTACAAATTTCTCTCAAATTTTAAAATTTTAAGAATAATGAAAATCGATTTTAGTTTATTTATTTTAAAGATATTTTGTAACTCAAACTATGCCAATATATGTTATTATAAATATATATAATATTATTTAATTTTTTTTTTTTTTTTTGCTTTTGGCATTCAAGTATAATAAATGATAAAATTCATTTGTCAATATTAATTAGAAAGCAATAAATTAAATTTCAATATATATAAGAATTGTATAAGCGTACAGATTTATAAAACTGTATTTATAAGTAATATCATTGTTTAATAATTATCTTGGTTCTTCAATTAGTATTCTAACAATTTGATTACATTTATTCATATCCATTAATTCTTATAATATTAAAACATTTAATATTTCATACATGTGTGCATTATATATATTCATGCCAATATTTCATATGCTAGTTATTATCTTTATTTATATGTAAGTCAGTTGATTTTTAAACCTATTTGTTGGTGCAGACATTACTTATTATTTATTGAGGTTAAAATTATAGTTGTATTTTTAGTCCATTATTGTGAAGTTTTTATCTTGGTATTGTTCATTGTAGAATAACCTTGGTATATCAGGCCTTATTTAATACAATTAGTATTATTACTGGATAGAGTGGATAAATTCCCCATTCCTATTATTTATCCATGAGTGATAGTGCTTATATTTCCAGTGATGGTAATCACATATTTCTAGATACCTAGTGTTGTTGATTTCGGTGAGCCTCTCCATATATATATATATATATATATATATTGGTGGTGCACTGAGATGTAAAGGTCCAGATATCTTCTTTTGCCTCAAATGTAGGTGTTATTTTGGAAGCCAACATGCTTTTGATATATTTATGCTTGTTGCATTATTAGAGACCTCTTATTGATTTATCACTCATGAGATTTAATTTAAATTTTCCACCACAGTAGGTGAAGATACTTGTATTTTAGTATGCAACGTCAAGATAAGTTTGTTTAAAGGATGTGATTCCTTTAGGATGCACTCAATTATGTTAGTGCTTCAAAGTATAAGAATGTCTGTGTTTTGTGTTATCATGATTTGTAATCATTTTACAAACCAACCAACAATATTTAGTAATTATAAATGTTTGAATTCATAAGCATATGACCAGTTAGTATAATCCACACATGTTATGTATATGCTGTAGTCATCTAAAACTTTTCCAATGTAAATGTAAATTACTTAGTTATTTTTAAATGTTTACTTAGATGATTTACATTATATGAACAATGAATTTATAACTTATATGTGTATATGGAGTTAGTTATTAACTGAAAGAAGACCCTTTGATTCCTCTTGGAGGCCTTAAAGGAACCGAGCAGGGCAAATTCTTAATGTCCACTCCATACATTCGTGTTGTTGCAGCTGTTATTACTATGTGATTATTCATATAGTATATGGACATGGATGGGCTGCTCACCAACATGCATTAGCCAGCATGGTGAGTTTATTGGCTTTTTATCTCTGAGTTTAAGATCAATAAACATCATGGTCTTTCTTCTCAGTGCCTGATAAGGCAGAATGGATGTTTGTGTAAATGATAAATATTTTTTCCCATACATATATACAATTATGACAGACAACAATAAAGCATGGCCCTTATTCCCAGGAGGCTGTAAAGTCACAAACCAAGGCAGAGGTTGGTGGCCAAAAGCAGAGGGTGGTAAGAACCCCCTGATTGCAGACCCAGGCTGCCATTTGATGATGAATTTTTATTTAGGTACTTACAACTGCAGATCATTTTCAAGTGAAGGAAGATTGCAAGAATTAGAAGAACTGTCTTATATTAAATGGGACATTATTGGACTTTGTGAAGTTAAAAGAAAAGGAGAAGAAACAATTGATTTAAAAAGTGGACATATTCTTTATTATAAAGGCACACATATTGGAAATACAAGTGGAGTAGGATTCATTATAAATAAAAAGTGGAAGAACAATATTGTGGAGATTGATGGTGTATCGGACAGAGTGGCAAGATTAGTTATACAACTTAATAGCAGATACCAAATGCAGATAATTCAGGTTTATGCCCCAACAAGTTCTCATAGTGATGAAGTAGTAGAAGATTTTTATATGGATGTGCAAAAGGCTTTTGATCACAGTAAACAACATTTTAAAATTGTTATGGGAGACTTTAATGCTAGAATTGGTAGGCAAATAAGAGATGAAATTGCTGTAGGTAATTTTGGTTATGGTAATAAAAATGAGAGAGGACATAGACTTGTGGAGTTTGCAGAAAAAGAAAAACTTTATTTTATGAATTCATTTTTTGAGAAAAATGTTAAAAGGAATTGGACGTGGAAGCATCCAAATGAAGGTACAGCAGAATTGGATTATATTTTGACTAACAGAAAATACATATTTCAAGATTGTAATGTTCTTAATAAATTTAACACAGGAAGTGATCATTGATTAGTAAGGTGTAAGTTACATGTTAATGTAAAAGTAGAGAGACAAAAATTATTAAGAAAAACAATATTTACAGTTGATATTCCTAATCTTCAGAAACATTCTAATGATTTTAAATTAGAACTTACAAATAGGTTTCAAGTGTTAGGAGATTTTGAACATGATTCAGATTTGAATGAAATTAATATGAAAATAACTGATACACTTTTAAAAACTGCAACAAACATAGCTGGTAGAAAAAAGCAGCAATTGACTAATAAAATTTCTACTGAGACTAGAGAATTTATGAAGAAAAGAAGGAATATGAAGATATACAAAAATGATGTATTAAAAAGAATTGAATATCTCGAATTTTGTAAAATGGTAAGGAAAAGAGTTGAAAATGATATAAGAAAGTATAACTGTGAAATAGCAAGGAAAACTGTAGAAGAAAATAAAAGTCTCAAAAATGTTAAACAACATTTTGGTATTGGTAGAAAATTTATATCTGCAATAAGAAAAAAAGATGGAATTATTACTAAAAAGAGAGATGACATCATAAAATTGGTAGAAGATTTTTATCAAGAATTATATAGTAATAAAGAACAAGTACCTCCTATATCTATTACATCTTCCGAATTGCCCAGAATTTTAAATGAAGAAGTGAGACATGCAATTAAGTGTATGAAGAAAGAAAAGGCTCCAGGAAATGATGGAATTATAATTGATATATTAAAAGAAGCAGGTGAAGAAATAGAAACAATTTTAGCAAAGGTATATACCAAATGTCTAAATGATAAAGATGTACCGGAAGATTGGAAGGATGCAGTAATAATATTAATATTTAAAAAAGGTAATAAAGAAGATATTAGAAATTACAGACCTATCAGCCTTTTATCAGTTTTATATAAAATTTTTACAAGATAATTACAACTCGTCTACAGAGAACTTTGGATTTCCACCAACCAAGAGAACAAGCTGGATTTAAAAGTGGTTTTAGTACAATAGATCATATCCAGGTATTGAGAGAAGTCATTGAAAAGACAAACGAATATGAGTTGTTATTATGTTTTGGATTTGTAGATTATGAAAAGGCATTCGATTCTATACACATTTCTTCAGTGATTAAAGCATTGGATCATCAAGGTATAGATCCAGGATATTGTCATATTTTAAAGAATATTTATAAAAATGCAACAGCAACAATTAGATTACATAATGATACTGGAAAAATCTGAGAAAGGTGTAAGACAAGGTGACTCTATATCTCCAAAACTCTTTACAGAAGTGCTGCAAGAAGTATTTTGTGGATTAAAATGGGAAACTAAAAGAGAGAAAGTAAATGGAGAGTATTTAAGTCATTTAGATTTCGCAGATGATGTAGTTGTTTTTGCAAATAATGCTTCAGAGCTTCAGGAAATGTTGCAGGCGTTAGCAGATGAAAGTAGAAAAGTAGGACTAAAGATAAATGTTAAAAAGACTAAAGTAATGTTTAATCGATTTGCTCAAAATATGAAAATAAGATTGATTATGAAGAATTAGAAGAAGTTAACAGTTACAAATACCTTGGTCAGATTATTAATACAGATGGAAACATAATGGAGGAAATTAATCATAGAATTAAACTTGGTTGGAGTGCTTTTGGTAGAAATAACTTGATACTAAAAGGAAATATGCCTATGTGTTTGAAAAGGATGGTTTTTAACAAATGTGTTTTACCAGTTCTTACTTATGGATCTGAGACTTGGAAACTTAATAGAAGAGCAATACATAGACTTCAGACCACTCAAAGGAGTATGGAGAGATGTTTGTTGGGAGTAACAAGAAGAGATCGAAAACGCAACGTATGGGTAAGACAACAAACAGGTGTTACTGACCTTATTGAAAAAAATAAAAGATTGAAATGGAGTTGGGCTGGACATCTTGCTAGAAGAGATGATAATAGATGGACAATTGAAATTTTAAACTGGATTCCAAGAGATTGTAAAAGACCCAGAAAGAGACCACATGTGAGATGGATGGATGAAATAAGAAAATGTGCAGGGGTGTTGTGGAGAAGCTAAAGATCAGAGAAGATGGATTAAACTTGGAGAGACCTTCATCCTTAAATGGATTGATAATGGTTGATGATGATGAAGTAACTTTTGATAAATGCCTCATTCATTGAATTCATTTAATATTTACTTAATTCAGTTAATTAGTCATTTGCTATTTATAATTGGTATTTATTTAAAGTAGTATTAAAAAATGTATTAAAGAAATATATTTATAACTTAGATTATTAATGCAACAAGATATTTTCAATTTGTTTATTTACTTGTATATTTATCCAATTTCATAATAGCTTATACAGTTCTTATGTAAATATAAATTGCAAATTATCAGTGTTATTGTTAAACTCTATACTTAGTTTACATATAAAAAAAAATTAAGTATTTGCAAAGTAAAACTATTCTGATGTTTTCCAAATATGTGCATATGTATATGTGTGCTATTATAAATTTAAAGTTGCAATGTTAAAATAAAGCTATATCAGTTATTTTATATAAAAGAATGATTTTGAGATTTATTTGAGATTTATTAATTTTCTTTTTCTCTATTTTTAGTACATCAGTTATACAAGCTAGCTGGTAGCAAAGTATCAAACAATTGGTAATGTCAATTGAATAAATATATTTTTGATTTAATAAAATTCCTTTTGTTCCGAAATATATTAAGTATATAATTAAACATAAGTTAAATTAGACCTGAGAACTAATTAGCAATATATTTTAGTCAATGCTTAAGATTATTAAGTTTGTGATATAGTTAGCCGTGGTAATATTATAGTTTGATATATTTATTTTGAAGTAATTTATTAAGTCTTAATATATAATAACATGCTATTAAATAGGTATTACATTTATTATCTTCATATTATTTCTTCTTGCATGGTACATGCATTTTATTATAGTTGACAAGTTATTATGAAACTTGGTTAATTTATGAGTGCCTCATAGGTATATCGTATCCAAATATTTTCTTTATTTCTAATATAATCTATCCATTATAAATGCTGCTCAATAATTTAGGCCATATCATCTTTTACTATGGCATATATGACATGCTACATTAATTACCAATGTTTAAATTCATTTTTCTTCATTTATTTTCCATTGCAATAGTCATCCAATCATATGAGTACTTATATATAAATATGATATGGCTTATTCTTTGTTCTATTACAATATATATATATATATATATATATATATATATATATATATATGATCACTAGATGGCGTTTTACCAAAACCACCGAAACAAGTGTAAAACTTGTTTACATAAAGACAAAAAAGTCAGAATTAACTATCTCTTTCATTTGCTCACCCTCAGATCAGCTGATTTCACGCTATTTGCTATCATCAGTGAAAGATAGAGTTAGAAACTAGATCTAAACACTGACTCCAAGTGTTTATGCAAACGTTTTTATCAGTTTGCAAGCATGAATTTTTCAGACCGGTATAGTCTTCAAACTCAGCCTAACAAGCCAGATATCTATATAGGTCTGATCTCAGTTCAGTTTCACCACATAGTCAAAGTCTCTGCAATATATATCATTGCAAGAAACGTTTAAAGGTACATTTATGAAAAACAAAAGCAAGTTATTCAAGTAACTTGGTATCACTTGTAATTTATAATCAATAAATGGCGTTTTAACAAAACCACCGAAACAAGTGTAAAATTTGTTTACATAAATGACAAAATGAGTCAGAATTAACTATCTCTTTCATTTACTCACCCTCAGATCAGCTGATTTCAAGCTATTTGCTATCACTAGTGAAGGATAGAGTTAGAAACTAGATCTAAACACTGACCCCAAGTGTTTATGCAAAACGTTTCTATAAGTTTGCAAGCATGAATTTTTCAGACCAGTAAAGTCTTCAAACTCAGCCTAACAAGCCAGATATCTATATGGGTCTGATCTCAGTTCAGTTTCACCACATAGTCAAAGTCTCTGCAATATATATCATTCAAGAAACCTTTAAAGGTACATTTATAAAAAACAAAAACAATTATTCACATAGCTTGCTATCACTTGTTATTTATGATCAATAGATGGCGTTTTACCAAAACCTTTGAAGTGTAAAATTTGTTTACATAAATGACAAAAGAGTCACAATTAACTATCTCTTTCATTTGCTCACCCTCAGATCAGCTGATTTCAAGCTATTTGCTATTATCAGTGAGTTTGAAGACTTTACCAGTCTGAAAAATTCATGCTTGCAAACTGATAGAAACATTTTGCATAAACACTTGGAGTCAGTGTTTAGATCTAGTTTCTAACTATTCTTCATTGATGATAGCAAATAGCTTGAAATCAGCTGATCTGAGGGTGAGAAAATGAAAGAGATAGTTAATTCTGACTCTTTTGTCGTTTATGTAAACATATTTTACACTTGTTTTGGTGGTTTTGGTAAAACACCATCTATTGATCATAAATAACAAGTGATAGCAAGTTACATGAATAACTTGCTTTTGTTTTTTATAAATGTACCTTTAAAGGTTTCTTGCAATGATATATATTGCAGAGAATTTGACTATGTGGGAGACGGAACTGAGATCAGACCCATATAGATATCTGGCTTGTTAGGCTGAGTTTGAATACTTTATTGGTCTGAAAAATTCACGCTTGCAAACTGTTAGAAACGTTTTGCAAAACACTTGGAGTCAGTGTTTAGATCTAGTTTCTAACTTTATCTTTCACTGATGATAGCAAATAGCTTGAAATCAGTTGATCTGAGGGTGAGCAAATGAAAGAGATAGTTAATTTTGACTCTTTTGTCGTTTATGTAAACAAATTTTACACTTGTTTCGGTGGTTTTGGTAAAACGCCATCTATTGATCATAAATAACAAGTGATAGCAAGTTACGTGAATAACTTTTTTGTTTTTCATATATATATAATGTACAAATTCGGCTGAAGCAGAAAGTAGTTAAATTACAAAATTTTTAGTAGGTTAGTGAAATGTGTATATCATTGTGTGTCTGTGTATTATTATATATGTGACATGACTTAAATTACATGCATTTAAGAAATTAAAAGGAATGTGTCTAACAAATTAATAATACTAACAACTATTTTTTATAATAAAAGTAATTTTAAAATTGTAGTTAGTAAAATGGCAACCAGTATGATATATGGAAAAAAAGAAATTACTTAATAACTAATGATTGCTGGTTTAGCATGAAATATATATATATTGGTGATTATTTATCTTTTCAGCATATATGTGTTCAAGTGTTTCAGTGATATGAGATAGTGTGAAGAGTGGTGGGTTGTGTGAAAGTCTGTGCTCATATACCCTATATATTACATATATAGACACATGTATATAGTAAGCCTGTGTTTCAGTTATTAATTGAGTTGTGTTATTGCATGAAAATTAATTTGAATTGTAATATTAATTATTTATGATCATTTATATGTGACTCCTGAAATCGACTAAAAGTGATTATTAGTATTTTTTGTAGCAAATTGAATGACAATTTTGAATATATTAATAAAACGTGCAAAGAAATAAAACTGAGGAAGTTAGAGAACAAATTTTACAACTCAATCATGATTTTTAAATCATCATTAATAAAGTTTTTTTTATATTTTTTATAATCATCTATGAAGTAAATCATATAATGAAAAAAAAAAAAAAACGTATAAAAATAATAAATGAAATCAGATCATTTATTCTCAATAAAGATATTGTTTATAAACTTTACATTTATTTATATGAATTTAATTATGTGTTAAGGATTTAAACATGTATGAGGACAAATGTGTAGATAGGTCTCAGCAATCGATAGTAATAAAGTCCAGATTCAATGAGTAAGCAGTGTATATTGATTCCATAATGGATATCTTTCCCTTGGAAGTGATCACTGGCTTCATCTTGTGGATTGTTTAAAAATATTGTTACATACTATATGCAACACAGGCCAAAAACTATTAGCTAGGGGAAAAGTTTTTACCATGTGCAGATTATACAAACTAAAATAAACCAGTATAAGATTTCACTCAATGCAAATTGTATTCAGTGAGAAATATTGAAGTTACACAGATTGAAATATGTTCTCTTATGGCAACCACGTTTTAAGGAAATAAGTTGATTCTTATGTAAATGTAATCTAATTTTAATAGATCACTACCCATTATTTACTATCACTGTTATCTGAAAAAAATAATCACAATCAGGAGTGGATTGCTAAAACTATTGTTAAAGATGTGCACTTATATAGTAAACTTACACTCTTTGCAAACATTTTTATTATATGCCATTTTTATATATTTAGCCATAAGGCCTTAAGTATAATATTTATTTCTACTTAATTTAATATTTTATATTTATTTTTACTTATTTCTTTTATATTGTGAAAATTGCAAATGGACAAGCAACAATTTTATATTTTATTTATTTTATTACTGTAAGTAAATTGTCAAGTTGCTTTTATTAATCAATTTAAACTGGTTTTCCTGTTTGAACTCAAACCAAACATATGTCCCTTACTATCCGCTGACCCTATCAATCCATGCACTTCACAAGGAAACAATTAGATGTAAAATAAACATTGAACTAATTATGATAGATGGTAATAAAATACTCAGTCATCTTTCTATTTAGGAGAGTTTGGAACCTAAAAATTAATTGTAACTTGAATCTAAACAAAAAGAAATTCAGAATATTTTTAGAATAATTATTTTTCATTAAAAATTAACTATTGCAATCTTTTGATAATCAACAACAGAATCTTGTGAATGTTTAATATATTTAATGTATGTATTTAAGTTTGTTAACCATTCTTTTTTCAAAAATATATTTTCTCAAATTTTGTATGGTGCATGGCATTGTGTCTGTGTATATAATATTCAATCTTTGTAAAATCATAATTCAATCTTTTGAAATGATATATATATATATATATATATATTGAAACTAAGATTCGTATTCGAATCTTAAGTTTCACCTTTTTCTATCGTCTTTCACTCACGGCTCTATCCTACCCAAATTTAAACTTTTTGGTATTGAATTGTGTGTGTAGTAATATTAAAAATGTATAGATATATGTAGAATTCACTATAAACATGCACACATTTTGATATCAAATTTAGGGCAATAAATAAAGATAAATAATAATTTAGAATTCTTTTTTTAGTTATATAAAATATATAATTTTATCTATTTATTTTGAATTGTAAAATCCATTATTTATTGCTTTGTTTAAATTTAATTTAGTAATAATTTTAGAAATAGATTGTAATATTAAGTAAAAATAATCGTATGTTCCCTTTTGTATTTGAAATATTAAAAATAACAGTCAGTGAGAGATAATAGATTAATTAAAGAAAAATTCCCCAAAATGTAATTATAAAAAAAATGTAAAATGTAAATGTAAACAAATGAGGCAGCTTTCTCTATAATTAAACTTAACAAAATGCATTGATTATGTTCAGGTCAGATTAAGTGGAATCCAAAATAAAACTATAACAAAAATGTAAAAACATGATCTAAGAAAGGAGGACATTTAGACTTTCTAGAAACGGGCAGTTGAACTTTAGCTTTGCTCTCGATCAGAGAATCTCCAGATATATATTAATTTACCTACCACAGTATGTGTGAGTAGAAAATGCCAAAGACTATTTTCCCTGGAGATGGTCTATAGTATGCCACGAACCTTCACTTATGGCCTCCAGAATATCCACCAAGATCTGCTGCCTGAACAATTAGAAAGCTGCTGCTGCTGTTAAATTAAATAAACCACCTAAATACAGGAAAGAACTGCTAAAGCTAGAATCACGAACAATTTGTTGCTGACCACTGAATCAGAAAACTTTTCATAAAACAGGTACCTGTATCCAAATTCTCTAGAGTACTTTACTAATATCACACTATAGCTCATTCATCTTTTTATAACTTATAAACTATAAACTGTAAATTCTCATTTGTAAAACTATACATTTAATAATTAATACTATGTAAATTTCTTTAACAATCTAGCCTGCCTAACTCTATCTTTCTTGGTATGTATTTTTAAAATGTACATTTTATTATATAATTATCGCATGCTCATAATTTTCTAAGTATAAATCTACGATCGCTTGAAACAGTGGATGCGTGCCAAATTTTCATTAATATTTACTTTCATAAATAACAATATTTTCATATAAATCAACATGCATTCAATGCTTCATTTATTGTAATGCAGGGGTCTATTGCTTAGCAAATGGCTGACATATTAGCTATAATAATCACCCAGTTTATATATTGTTTTACATTTTATTAAATTTTAATTAATAATTCCATAAAATTGCATTTCTTTGAAAGGCACAAATGTTCTTTATTAAATGTTGATAATGTAGGGGTGGATTATAAAATATATTATACATGTGTTATGTTTTAGAGACACGATGACCCATTACAAGTCTTGAATATTCCAGATTCTAAAGGGTTGAAATTAACCCCAGTCGTACTACACATGCGGACATTATAAGTCTCCCGTAGGGCTTAACAAAAGTCATGCAGCCAGCAGGCAATCATGGCATGAACCACTTGTCCCTGGTTATGCTTATGTGACACCTTACCTTTTTGGGCCTAAGGCAAATGCCAGCCCATCATTCTTATAAACTCATTCACGGCTTTGCAGTTTCAATATATTGCCATTCCATATCACCTTTTTAAACATATCACGTTTCTTTTATTAACTTTATTCTATGTATAACTCTGTCCCTGTATTAGTGACATAATTCACTCTCAAATAAATGTTTTCCCCTAATTATTAGCAAATATCTTTAAATAAACAAATATATGTCTGCTGCTATTATTATAAATCTTACTCTTGTATTGCAAAAGCATAAATCCCTAAAGGCATGCCTTAGAAATACATGCTCAAGAATTTTAGGTAGCTAGATTACGTCATCAAATAGATGTATTTCTCTTTGTAATATAACAGTATCGGAAATACCGCTACTGAGATCTTAAAAATAAAGTATTATTGGTAAAATGATTTCGCATAAATGTTTCTAAATAAATAAATGTATTTCTTTAATATATAACAGTATCGGAAAATTCCATCGCTCAATTTTAAATATAACCAAATATTATTAGTCACAGATTTATTATTAAAATGTTTCATTAAATAATGGCAAACTATACGTCTGCCGTTACTTCTTTATTTATTTATTCGATACCCATTCCATATAATATTTTCTCGATTCTGTAAGATAAATGTTTAATATTAATATTATTAGCTAACTTGAAATAAAATCACGAATCTCTTGCATATCCCTGACCACCATGTCTAAAGAAATATTTACTAATGTTGCATCAGATATGTTGTTTCATAGATTGTATTGTGGAACCGATAAACTATGTTCGAACACAGTACCATGGGTGGCTTTGCTACATAGATGGTGCTGGCATTCTGTGTGGTGGTTGAATTCTGCACTATGTTAATGAATCACATGTACTGACTTTTACATAGTATAATTTTTTTAGCATTTGGTGCCAATAACGTGGATGGTTCGATTACAAAAACCTATATACCTGAGCAAAAATATAATGCATATAAATTTATTTTAGTGTTCATTACTTGAGTTGGCTAATTATTCTATATATATATATGAATTTGTTTGTGCTAAAAATAATGAAAAAAAAATTGAGTGAAATAATGTGGGTCGAGTGAATGAAAGCACGGCAGGCATAATGACAAATTTAAGGAAAGCAGGGAGGTGTGTATAATTTAAGAAGGAACGAAAATACTCAGATCTAATGAAATATTATATATATATATATGTCAAAAAAAAGAAAAAATAATCAGTCGCTAAATGAGAAAGCAAGTAGCAGTAAATATTTTATTAAAGCACTATTATATATATCACAAGACAGCAGTGACTTGCTATACATGTTAACAGTAAATGTTTATTAAAGTGCTATTATATACATATAGACAGCAGTGGTTTATTATACACATTAGTAGTAGCTCGATATGATATATATGTTAAACACAGCAATATAGAGATAGGGCAATGTAGAGTAGGTGAGGGCAGTAAAAGAGTGTGATAGGACCAAGATACTGGTGGGGAATTGTCTAATGCTAGTAATAAAGAAAAATAAATAAATAATATTAAGAAAATGGAAGCAGAAAATATTAATATAGAGCAAGTACATTTATTTGAAGCTTTGGAGTTGACACCAGAGCGAAGGGAAGCTCCACAACAATACAGAGGATCAATGGACTTTCATTTAAAGTTCATTGAGGAAAGACTCAGACAGAATATGGAAGAAATGAGGAAAATGTATGAGGAGGAAATGAGAAAAAGAAGAGATGAAGAATAAAAAAAGACAGGAAGAAGAAAAGATAAGAGTTAGGGAATATCAGTAATTTAAAGAGGTTATGTGGAGAGAGTTAGAAGTAATAAAGGAACAATTTTGGAATATCCTGAATTAGTAAAAAGGAAGAAGAGGTTAAAGACATGCAGAATGAAAGAAAGTTAGAAAGATCTGATGAATCTATGATAATAGAAAAGCAAACAGGTAGTGTAATAAATATAAAAAAGTATGATGAGCAAAGAGACCTCATTCCAACCGATGAAGGCCCACAAGAACCCGAGAAGGAAGTCAGCATTAAAGAAGAGACGAAAATGGACATTGGACCCCAAAGCTACTTAGCAAAGGTAATCCACATCAAATTCTTTGGAGGGGAAATAGGAAAAAGCCCTCAAGCCCACTTAGAGAGCTTACAAAAGTTCTTCCAATTTTATAAGACAGAACCAGATGAACAGAGATAGTGACAGCCAGTTACTATCTACAACGATCTGCCAAGGACTGGTGAAATATGGTGAAATGGAAACCTAAAATGATAGAAAAATACAAAGATGCATTACTGGAGCAATGAACATTAAAGCAGTATCTACAATATGCTCTTCCAGGAAAAATATGGGACGTTAACCCAAAAGATGCACACACAGTTTTTTCTCCACCAAGCAAACCAGTTTAAATCACTTACAACATTCACCTTTTTGGATTCACACATCATAGGGACCATCCAGCATAGTATGCCACTAACCATCTAACAATTAATGGCAGGAGTCAGATAAAAGACTTAGAAGAAATGATTGAATTTCTTACTACTTTAGATTTTAACCATTGGGCCAAAGAACCACCTGATAGAAGGCAAAAATTAGAAAACCCAAGGCTGCAGTCATCGACAATGAGAGATAGATATTATCCACCTGACCCAGGGTTATAAAATTATTTTAGCCTCTTAGGATGGTTATTAAATGTATATAAGAATTAAAGTGAATTTGGTAAAATGAATTTGGTTGAATGGAATTTACATTGGTTAAATAAGGCTTTAAATATAAATTTTTTTTGTATATATATTATTATTTTAATTACTATTACTATAAGAATTTTTTTTATATACTATCAGTGTAACTAATATAAGATTTCTAACTAGACATGGACAAATTAGGCCATTTTAAATTAAACTATAAATTCTAGACCGGGTATATAAAATTTCATTGCTTCATGTAATCTCTTTCTATATATCTGTAAAAAAAATTTTTTTTTTTTGTATTTAAATTATGTGATGTAGCAAAAAATTTTTTCTTTCCTTGGCTTCTTAGTTCTTCCTTAATTGTTCACGGGAAGTAAGAGGAAATGAATTAGTAAGATTCATATTCGAATCTTAACTTTCACCTTTTTCTATCGTCTCTCACTCACCGCACTATCCTACCCAAATTTAAACTTTTTGGTGTTGAATTAGTAATATTAAAAATGTATAGATATATGTAGAATTCACTATAAAAACACACACATTTCGATATCAAATTTAGGGCAATAAATAGAGATAAATAATAATTTAGATTTCTTCTTTTAGTTATATAAAATATATAATTTTAACTATTTATTTTGAATTGTAAAATCCATTATTTATTGCTTTGTTTAAATTTCATTTAGTAATAATTTTAGAAATAGATTGTAATATTTAATTAAAAGTAAAAATAATCGTATGTTCCCATTGGAATTTGAAATTTTAAATGTAACTGTCGGGAGAGATAATAGATTAATTAAAGAAAAATTCCTCAAAATGTAATTATAAAAAAAATGTAAAATGTAAATGTAAACAATAGAAAGGCAGCTTTCTCTATAATTAAACTTAACAAAATGCATTGATTATCCTTTGGGCAGATTAAGTGAAATCCAAAATAAAACTATAACAAAAATGTAAAAAGATAAGATCTAAGAAAGGAGGCCATTTAGACTTTCTAGAAACAGGCAGTTGAACTTTAGCTTTGCTCTCGATCAGAGAGTCTCCAGATATATATTAATTTACCTACCACAATATGTGTGAGTAGAAAGTGTCAAAGACTATTCTTCCTGGAGATGGTCTATAGTATGCTGTGAACCTTCATGTATGCCCTCCAGAATACCAACCAAGATCTGCTGCCCGAACAATTAGAAAGCTGCTGCAGCTGTTAAATTAAATGAACCACCTAAATACAGGAAAGAACTGCTAAAGCTAGAACCATGAACAATTTGTTGCTGACCACTGAATTGGAAAACTTCTCATAAAGAGGTACCTGTATCTAAATTTTCTAGAGTACTCTACTAATATCCTGCTATAGCTCATTCATCTTTTTATAACTTATAAACTATAAACTGTAAATTCTCATTTGAAAAACTGTAAATTTAATAATTAATACTATGTAAATTTCTTTAACAATCTAGCCTGCCTAACTCTATCTTTCTTGGTATGTATTTCTAAAATCTACATTTTATTATATAATTATCACATGCTCATAATTTCCTAAGTATAAATCTATGATCGCTTGAAACAGTGGATGCGTGCCAAATTTTCATTAATATTTACTTTCATAAATAACTTAATATTTTCATATAAACTGACACGCATTCAATGCATCATTTATTGTAATGCAGGGGTCTACTGCTTAGCAAATGGCTAACATATTAGCTATAATAATCACCCAGTTTATATATTGTTGTACATTTTATTAAATTTTAATTAATAATTCCATAAAATTGCATTTCTTTGTGAGTCGCAAACGTTCTTTATTAAATGTTGATAATGTCAGGCCGAGTTATAAAATATATTTAAATCTTAATGAAATCATCTGTACACAATACATTTGTTATGTTTTAGAGACGTGATGTCCCATTACAAGCCTTGAACATTCCGGCTTCTAAAGGGTTGAAATTAACCCCAGTCGTCCTACACAAGTGGACATCATAAATGCTCCTGTAGGGCTTGACCAAAGTCACACAGCCAGAAGGCAATCGTGGCATGAACCACTTGTCCCTGGCTATGCTTATGTGACATCTTACCTCTTTGAGCCTATGGCAAATACCAGCCCATCGTTCTTATAAACTCATTCACATCTTTGCAGTTTCAATATACTGCCATTCCATATCACCTTTCTAAATGTACATGTTTCTTTTATTAACTTTATTTATTTTATGTATAACTCCGTCCCTGCATTAGTGACATAATTCACTCTCAAATAAAGGTTTGTCCCTAGTTATTAGTAAATATCTTTAATTAAACAAATATATGTCCGCCACTACTTTTATAAATCTTACTTTAGACTCTTGTATTGCAAAAGCATAAATCCCTAAAGGCTTGCCTTAGAAATACTTGCTCGAGAATTTTAGGTAGCTAGATTATGACATCAAATAAATGTATTTCTCTTTGTAACATAACAGTATCAGAAAATACCGCTACTGAGATCTTAAAAATAAAGTATTATTGGTAAAATGATTTCGCATAAATGTTTCTAAATAAATAAATGTATTTCTTTAATATATAACAGTCTCGGAAAATTCCTTTACTCAATTTTAAATATTACCAAATATTATTAGTAACTGATTTATTATTAAAATGTTTCAATAAATAATGTCAAACTCTATGTCTGCCATTACTTCTTTCTTATTTATTTGATACCCATTCCATATAATATTTCCTCGATTCTGTAAGATAATTGTTTAATATTAATATTATTAGCTAACTCGAAATAAAATCATGAATTTCTTGCATATCCCTGACCACTGTGTCTAAAGAAATATTTACTAATGTTGCATCAGATGCATTGTTTCATAGATTGTATTGTGGAACCGATAAACTATGTTTGAACTCAGTACCATGAGTGGCTACGCTACATAAATGGTGCTGCCATTCTGTGTGGTAGTCGAATTCTGCACTATGTTAACAAATCACATGTACTGACTGTTACAATATATATATATATATATATATATATATATATATATATATATATATATATATATATATATATATATATATATATATATATATATATATATATATATTGTACCCTCACTTCCAGGAAATATGTAATAACAATAATTTTGATCTAGCTCAGATAAATAATTATGTTCATCTAAATTGTATCTAATAAATAATAACTATATTCTTTAATACTATCTATTATTAACCAGCTAGAACACCATCATCACAAACCTTCAGAAAAATAATAGTATGGTTCTGTTTCTTAAATTAAATAAATAAATATCTAATAAAATCATGAGACTATGTAGTGAGTTTACAAGTGGCAAAACAAATACATTGAACCAATATCCCAAAGGATACCACCTCAATGGCATAAGAATACTATCCTTACTCTTATCACTTAAACAATAAATCTATAGTACTCCTATGTCTTTAATCAAAATTAGTTAAGTAAATCACTCTTAACAAATTAATCTGAATATCTCTATCAAAATGATTTAGCTCAAAGTTATCTCAGGTTCTTTTAAATAATTTTAAAATAATTATAACTTGTAATTAAGTATGATAAGGGATTCAATATCTTTCCTAACTACATCTAACTAATACTAATACTAATAAAATAAGAATATTAATCTTCAATCTATAATTTAACCTCATATCTTTTCTACTTGTAATATTACTTATGTATAACTCATAATAATAATGTAATAATAATGTAATATAATCTTCCATTATCCATCTGGCATCTTAAACAAACATATATGGTTAGATATTATAATCTGAGAATATGTGGCAATCACTAATAATATAATTCTGTGTAAATATTCTGTTGTTATTCTATGACCATCATAATGATATAATAAATGACATTTCTTTAATAAAAATCATATCAATAAAACATTATAACTCTTAAATAATAACTTTATTTATGTTGTGCAAATATCATGTCTTAATTATAATTATCTGTGATTATGTAATTGTGATGTGAAGAAATTGAGTCGACCCCAAGATTTATAACAAAACTTAACACATTTATTAAATAAACTTTAACAATTATATACAGTATATACAATATGAAGGAATCTTGTTTTACTCCCATTTAGGTAATCTCACAGATATATATTAAATAAAATAAATATCAGATACAAAACAAATGTGCTTTATAACATTCTTATTCGTAAATATCACCATAATATCCTTATGGTCTCTATTAAACTTCTTTAAATTATTACATTGCCAAAAGTATTATTTAAATTATTAATTTACTTTGCATTTATCTTTTATTATTTAGTTTTTAAAACAATTTTACTATATCCTATACTTATTCTTAACTTACTCATAGTGTAAATAATCTTAATTAATAATATACCCATTAACCTAAACTTCTTATTACTCCTCAATATGATGTCAAATAAAATGTAAGCATTGATGTGTTACTATTACAGAACAATAATAATATAAAATCCTGATCACTTATATGCTTCAAATGTGATTTAGTTATATCTATTTTAATTGTAAAAATATGCATTAAAATTGAATTTGTTAAAACTTAATGACTAAATAATATCTTTAGAAAAACACATTTCATTCATCATTTATTCATTTGTAATAAGTAATAATGAGTCCCAAACATAAAAAGTTTATGATTCCTTATTAACAAGTCACAATCTTGTACTATTCACCCTTACTCATATCTTTACTTTTAAACAATATAACCCATCTTATCTTCTTTAATAACAATTCTGCATTTTAAACTCATTAATCATTTCATATTTTAAAATACTATATTTTACAATGCAATCCAAGCAATATCGATAGTAAATACGCGAGTAGGTATATGGAATAAATTAAATTTTAATTTAATAGCACTTCTATTAAATAACCATCATGGTCACAGCGTATCATAAATAAAGTATGACTATTTTAGTTCATCACCTCTACTAATAAACATAATGTCCAAGCTATCTATTCAGCTCTATGGAACATTACAATTTTAACACAGAAAATAATACTACCATGAACAAATACAAGCTATAGGGCTAAGTTATCTATACTTGCACAATAACCACTATTGTCTACACTTATTCCGATATAAACAAATCCTACCTAAAATATTATATTGGTGCTATTTAGCTTAATACCAAGCTTAGATCGTTAAATCTATTCCTATTTTCTTATAACAATAAATAAATTCATGTCTGAAATAACCATCTAACCAATCGATAAGAAAAGATTATTTAATCTCTTAGTAACTTTACAACATAAATACAAACAATCAGTATCAATATCCCAGTTTATTATTTTGATCACTTAAAATAAACCTTAAATTTAGTTATAAAAGAATCATATACTTATACTTCCCTTCCATTAAATGTACTTATAATATTACTAAAAGTATGCATATTTTTAACATGAACAACGAATTATAAGTTATGTGTATGCCTTGTGTTTTTCATACTCATTACATACATCCACATGAAAATATACAATAATAAAATACATAATAAAATGATCAATACTTTTATAATTGTTACCATCAATAATACTTCTTCATGGTCGATTGTTCCATTAAGATTTCTAGACCACAAACTAAATAAACATTATTTAAATATCATTCATTCCACATCATCATACTTTGAAAAAAATATTAAGTTTTTTTTAAAATTATTAAAGCCTTTTTTTATAATAACGAATCACTAGGTTAGTAAATAATTTTATGTTTTATGTTCCTACCCTTTCGTATTTTCTAAACATTATGAAAAAGTTAGTAAAAATAAGATTTAAAGTTTATATTTACAAAACTCTAACAAAGTTCTTTATGGAAAATGTCCTTTCCTCCTGCAGCGTTTTTTGATAAAAAAACATCTTCCTTTAACACACACACAAAAAAAAAAACTACACATGCTGTTATAATTTTCCTTTCATGACATGTCCAACGATTTTTTAAAAATAAAGAAAATAAACAAAAGTAAGTCGACTTGTAAAATATTCCTATTGTAATACAAATAGTTCAGATTCTTCTTTTCTTTCCAACAATAATTATTAAATGCATTTTTTAATCCTCTATTATGACATATATCTTCTAAAAACTTTACTGCTTCCAGTTAAATTTCCTACAGGTCAATGTTCCTGGGTACAACATGGTGTCCATTTAGTATGTATTATTATAGTTTCAGATATCTTTATAAATACCTTACGAAATATATTCTGCATTTCCAGCATACAACACCTATTATTTTGAAGACTATTCCAATGTCATATAAACTATTTTACCAATAAACTTCATTTTTTTTAATTTCTTTTAAAGTAATATACTTTTCAAAAATCAATTCCAATATTTCTTTATAAAGAAATATTTCAACGTCTTAAATAATTGTTATTCTTACGTTAATAATTTTTTTTTAAAAAAATATTCTACTTTAAAATAATTTCAGAATAAAAATTTCATATTTTTTTCTTTCCATCTCTAATGAGCTTTTCTGAATCTTTTCCATGAAGTTCTGTTTATTGGATTTACTATTACGTTAGCATGAATGCTTAACATAGGCAAAATTATGTGCCTAGTAAAATAATAATAATTCGATATTTTCCTCCATAAACTTAAGTTCAGTGATGACTCCTCCATGTTTAAGTTAATGTTAAACTAGATGAAATAAATCAGCAAGTAAGGAATTATTTACTTTTTAGCCACACATTTCCATATCATGATCTTATAATAATAAATTACTGTACTTTTAGAAATTTAAAACAAATAAAATTGACTATTATTTTAACAATTAATTGACTCAAGTTGTGGTAACAATAACGATCGCATAACAGTATAATAGTGACCTGGAAATCCCTACCCACCTGTTTTATACCTCCAAAATCTACAGATTTGAATGGCTAATTAAAACAATGCTTTTCAAACTTATTACAGAAATGCTGTATTAAAATTAAAAAATAAATGATGACTCATCAAATATTTACAAAATATTACATTATTTAATTACCAGTTAATTTTTATACTTTATTAAAATCAATTAAAATCCTCAAAATAAGTTTTAAAATCATATCATAATATTTATCATTACTTTTAGTCTTTTTTAAAACTTAATTATTTTTAAAACAAAATAAAAATCTACTTTTACTTATTACATTCATTTTAAAAACCTAACTTAATATTTATAACAGATAATATTATTTTATCCTTGAATAGACAAATCTAATATTTTTAAAACTTATATTAGAATTTTAAAATAGTTTTACTTTATTAAAAAAAAACTTTGCAAGCGGTCGTGTGATTATCTACACATCACGTGGTCTACAAAAATACATGAGATGCTAACAATTTAAATGAAAAGTAAAATAAATAATTTAATTTATAAAATATTACATAAAAATAATATTATAGTAAAATTTAAAATAATTATTCCAATATTATAAAATCAACTATGCACATGTTCCACATTACCACTTTTAATGAAATGATTTTTAAATATGACTATTAAATACAATTATTATTATTACTAAATATTCTATTCATTTAACATTAAATTACTACTTTTAAAATTTACTTTAATCATTTATTTATAAGACTTATTAAATCAGTATTTACTATGGCCAGCTTTTCCAACCATACAATCTTAAAATGATTTTTAGTTAACTGTTTTCTTTCAAATACAAACACAATATTATTCAACAATTATTTTTATATATATATATATATATATATAAATAGGAGAAGGTTAGAAGGTATATATATATATATATATATATATATATATATTGTAACCTTCTCCTCTGATCATTGGACAATCAGGCCTACACATTTGTAAGTGCCATAATCCCAATTGCCTTTCCCACTAATTTAACTAGTCCAATTTACATGATAAACAAAAGATGATTTCTTTATTAGCTAAGTTCTCATGAAACTATAATCTTAGAGAAGATCACAAGGTGATTAATATTTTCTGGTCAAGCTAGCATCAAAATCCACAAATCAGCAAACAAAAATAAAATTATAAAACAAACTTCTTATTTGTCAAACTAATAAATAAATAATAATTAGATTGATGGAATGAATATGAAATTAGAAGTATAAATTAGGCCATAAATAAATGAGGATGTAAATGATTAACTGAATGATGAAAATAAGTAATAATTAAATAATAAAATAAAATGAGTTTAAGAATGAAGATGTGTAAGAGTTCATGAATGATTAAGATGAGAATGGAATAAGAGCTAATGAATGATGAGTGAATTAGGATAATGCATTAGGATGGAAAAAAGAATAAAGAAATATTGAAATGACAGATGAGAGGAATGGTGATGATGAAAGCTAATGTACAGAACTCTAAATTTGATATTGAATTAATTGATAATAAACAATTAAATAAAATACAGATTCGAAGCTTACTTAGACCAGAATATTCACCATAAAGTCAAACCCAACTTTACATTTCAGACAAAAGAAGTCATACATACTTTAAAGTTTGGTTGACCTTATATCTCACAGGGAATGTAACACAATTCCACTCTAATTACAATAATTAACTTGACACAAATTTACCCTATATTCAAATCCTATCACAAATTGATATACTTATCCTTCTCAGGGTTCACATAGCTTAAAGGGTGAAATACAAGATACACTTGGGTCAGTGAGAAGGATTTTTCCACTACCCAAGCATACCACATGCAAAATAGCTCTTAATACTGAATTGAATTACTAAACAATATTCAATAATTTCAAATAAATTCTATAAATTCCCTAACCATGCTAAACTTTAAGCTTCAATAAGTAAGAGTAATTTTTTAATAGCTAAATGCAATAGCTTTCCAACTTTCTCCATTAATTAGAAACAAGGTGAACAAGACCAGTGAATGATAGATCTGTGGATTCAAATGAATTGATCAAACCCATATTAGGTTTTTAACATTTTAGTATATCACTTAAACTAATATTCTTTAGGTTAGTATGTTTAATTATTAAGTTAGGATGGCCTAGATATACTCATAAAGTATAGAGCTTAACAAAATTATTCTGATATACCTACATATAGTGACTTTTACAATATTGATTGATGACAATTTCACTATAATCACAGAATATATCGATAGCAATAACAATAATATAATGTGTGGGTGTGTTGATTAGCAATAAGAATACTGACAACTAAACAAATTTTTAGCACAACAATATTTATTTACATTATGTACAAGTCTCTTTCACACACATTATGTGACACAAGATAAATCCATTCCAAAATTAGGGATGGAAATTAATGATGTGGTAAGTAATAACCAATTAATATGACAAACATTTCGGATATGTTTCTTTATTATTCTGTCAGGTAGACTAAGATAGTTAAACTTATTTGAGCTATCTTAACATTCAAATTGCAAACAAAATGTATTAATATCCTTTGGATATACACAACTTTTAAATATAAAAAAACCCTCTAAATTACAATTTATTATATCAAACTGTAGCTGTTTGAGTTATTAGAATATGATAAGGGCAATTATCACATTCCAATACAAGTAACAATCTCTTATAATTTACTATATAAAAAAAATTATTGCATTGATGTGGGGCAAACATCATCAGTTAAATGCACACATGATACTAAAAACATTCACTATGTCCACAACTTAACTATTTATTATTTAACTGATCTTAATAATTCATCAGTAAATACCTACTTGTTGAAAACCAATCCACATTGTCCATGTACACACCTTGCTCTTTTATGTAGAAGTTCTACAAATACCAGTGAGTTTTGGTTGGTCTGTTTATAAACTGATGAAGATTACACATCATCATTAAGACACTATCCCAATTAAACAACCACTATGGATATACCACTGTCCCATAAGCTGACTTATTTTATCCTTGCCATTGGATCATGAATACTAATCTTCTCCATACATGGTGGAAAACTAACTCTAACTTCTTGAGGGATCTAAGTAAAGGAGGCTCTACAAAACAACATGATAGTTGTATATCAAGAAACAACATAATAGTTGCATAAGAATATGGCCAATTCTGATACCTTTTCATAGGTATAAAAAGTGTGGGCAGTGCCTCTTCACTGGAAAACAGAATTCAGACCATGGGATTATCTTTTTTTCCTTAGGCTTAACTATGCTCTAAGCACGAACTCTTAATCAGCCGTAACAATATCATGCTCTCATATTAATCATCAATGGAGAATTCTCTACCATCCCATGTACAATATTAATTATTATTATATCTAAGGCTCTTATATGTAGCCCAAACTCATCCTAGAATCTATCACAAATTCTGATCAATACAATAGCAAAGTAAAGCAACACTAATAATCTAAGTGGAAACATAAATATTCCATTGCACATTGCAGAGACTGTTAATGTTTTATAAACAGACCACCAATATCAGTAAAATAACCTTTAATTATTTCAAAATAATAATTATACCTTTTATTATAGCAAGCCATGTACACGTAAACAAGGAGGATTAAACTACATTTTGTATTTAAAGTGGACATTCCCATTCATAAGCCAAATTAAGCAATAATAAAAAAAATATTTATTAAATTATTTTATATAATAGAACAATGGTATCATTATGTGTATATTTTTGACCAGTTTGGGTATATTTTTTCCACGCCTCAATATAATATTAACATCTGTTTTAGCAGTGAAAGAGATAAACATTTCTCTTTCTTCCCAGACAAATAATATTTAACATTATGCTTTACCTTCATTGGGAAAATAATATAAATATGGATAATAAATGTATATAACTTTATACACAGCTACATTCATTACTTAGTATATTCTATACCCTGAGATATATATATATATATATATATAACCTAATACCTGAATAATACATGAAAGAAAAAAAATGCATTACAATATTATATATAGCAATTAACAAACTAAACAACCATTACATTTTCTACCATTGGATTTTATCGAAGTTTGCTTCGTTCTTATAAGTAAAACATGAAAACGGATATGACAAGCAAACATTCCTGAGTAATATATATATATATTGATTATCCGGTTCAATATTAACATCTTCAGACAAAATTGAAACATTTATCCAATGACAATAGAAATCCTTTATCGGTTTGTGTACTAATGTAAGCATACTGAAGCAATATTAAAACATTTTTGAAAATAAGTCACTTAAATAGGTTTAATTAAATCTTTCGATTTGTCTATTTTTGTTTTTCCTCTTTTTTTTTCATCTGCACGAAGATCTGTTATACTCTTAAATAATCTGGGTGATTTTAAAACCATTTAAAAATATTATCATGTTGCAAGTTATTCACTAACGATAAAATAAATAAATACTTCTTTCACTTCCCTTTTATCAGCAAATTAGGATGTTTGAGTTATACTGAGAAGAATCTATTTAATTATAAATACGATCTTCTAAGCAATTTTTAATTAATATGTAACATATATTTTTCCAAATGTAGCACAATTATAATCAGTCTATTACGATCTTTGAAAATAAACTTTTAAATCATTTATGAATTTTGTTTACTTTGTTTTTCTCGTCCACAGTAATTGTTACAATCTTAAATAATCTGGGTAATTTTAAACACTTAAAATGTCATTACTTTATAAGTGGTATAATCAAGAGAAAAAAAATCAATAATTCTTTATTCACTATTATTGGAAATTTATTTCATATTTAAGAATGTTAAGCAGAATTGATTTAATAGTAAGCAATTATTAATAATATATATACGTGAATGCTTCCCGGGGAATATTTGAGCAGACAATTTCCTTCCCAATGAAATAAGAAATATTTTATGCACTTTTCTTTTCAAACTAATTATTTTATATGATTTAAAGTGAAATTTTAATTTCTTCATTATTTCTTGAAACTTTTCTTAATATGATTTAGAATATTTTCTTGAAATATTAATCTATACACAAACAGATTTTTCTGCTTAATGCTGCATTAATGGTAGCGTGAATATTAAAATAATTTAACCCTTTTTTTTTCCAGTCTAAATAACTTTTGTGTTATGATTAGTTCTGATAATTGATCAAAATAAAGAAAACAAAAATAATTGCTTACGTCTTCATGTATTATTTTCTGTTCCAAATGGTACACGTTTCTGCAAATACTTATTCAAATAGCGGTCCTTCCAGTGTTTCCTTCAGTAGGCAAAGTTAAGAATCCAAGATCAATGAAAAATAGTGTAGAGATTTCACAGGTTTATTGAGTGTACTCCATAATATTCAAATCCATATATTTATGAAATTTTGTCCCAATTAATTTAAAAAAAATATTATTTTCTAGCTTATTTCTTCTCTTTTACTTCAGAAGTGGAGTTGTAGTCTTGTTCCATTTTTTTCTTAGGGTAGTCCCTCTCCCCCTATAAACTTTTATATTATATACTTTTTATTACATGGCAGGATTGGTTCTCAATAAGCCACTCATTGTAAAATGTGAATAAATTAAGTTTGATCCCTCTAGTGAGAATCATCTAGACCGATGCATTTCAATTTACATTAAAATATAGTATATTTAAAGATTGTTTATAAAAAAAAAATTAGAAGACTTATAAATTGATTTTGCTGTTTATTTTTAGTTATTGTTTAACAATACCAACAAATAAAGTGTTAAATATTTTATATGCTTCTCAATAATATTTTAATACTATTAAAACAACATTTGAAATAGCTGCCACTGGAACATGTGATCAAATGTTTATGGGATTTATATCCACTCTATCAGACTTTCCAGTGTCTCACAAACAGTCAAGATCATCATCACTTTTTTTAGATATTTATGAGTGCTTTTGATTTAATTGGAAAATCTATAATCCAATAAGCCTTTTAATATATATAATTAATATTTACACACTACTTTTCAATAATTTATAACTTATTACAATTTTATAATTAAAAATTTTACACATTTATCCACTGGATAAAACCTACTATCTTTGAGCCAAAACATATGGTTACAATATATATATATATATATATATATAATTGAATATTTGTAAATATAGAAATATATATATATATAATTGAATATTTGTAAATATAGAAACGAATTGCATAGTAGATAATAATATTTCAGCATCTGTTTTTTTACGACCATTGTAAGTTATATATTTATAGTTTTGACTTCACTTTTAATAATGTAAAAATTTTGCAAATTAAAAAAAATAACAATAAAGGAAGCTATGCTAATGTACAAATATAAACATGACTTAATTAACAGGCAAGCAGCAAATGATAAGATCATGGAATTGTGGGAAAGTTAGCCTTCAACGCTTTAGTTTACAAAGATTACTGGCATAATCGAAAGTACTCCTAAGAGGATAAATTTTATTTTAATTATTTAGTTACTGTATTTACAAATATTCAGTTATATAATTACGTATATTTATTTAAAAATACAGATATTGAATTATATATATATATGAAAAACAAAACAAGTTATAAATCACGTAACTTGCTATCGCTTGCATTTATGATCAAAAGATGGAGCTCCATCTATTGATCATATATATATATTATAACAATCCAAACGAAGTGGGAGATCGCATCGCACCGCACCGCACTACAAGGGCGCATCTAGGATTTGAGGAAAATTTATAAAGTAGGAGATAGTGTTAGGATTCCACTTTATTTACATATTTAGATCGTTAGCCCATTGTCACTAGCTCAGTGGAGACGAGAGATAAAAATCTATATATTTAGATATAAATATAAAAAATAATAAAAGCCACTGCCAGAAATTAACACAGAAAAATATTTATTTACGCACATATAAAATCCTTCTAAACCCGAGGAATAAGTTTAACATTTAGATTTTTATATTAACTTTTAATTTTACATTTAAAATAGCTTGCTGTAATGTTTAATATTTTATTTAGAGGGTCGGGTATGTATAGGCTACATAGATCTGCATTTGAAAAGACAATATTCTTCCCTTATTTAACCCTAGGCTAAAAATTCAAAGTCAAACTGACGCCAACCATCCGATACACTTATGTATTCAATGTAGCATGAAAATACAACAGCACTAAATAGACTATACTGTCAGGAATGCACATCTGAACAGTATAATGAGAAGACATTGTTGCTCTCCACCACCAGGAATGCTACTTCTGATGGCGAGTAGAACAATAAACATAAAACTCCATAGGAATGGATTCGTCTTGCCTTACTATCCAATTCCATAGGCAACAGAGGGTGTGCGGCGATATATGTAATCCTGCACGTGGCGGATCTCCTGCTACATTTACTACCTACATAAATATATCGAAACCATTGAGCCAATTCAACCACGAAACAAATAACCTAAGATTACCCTCCCTTAATATAACCTTACAAAACTATATAGCCATTCACGCCGACTTAAATTTATCATTTAGATATGTTCGCACAGATAACTTTTATACATTTTGTTTTAAAATGTTGGGTATTGATCGATTACATAGATTCCACGGTCAAAAACATTTCAAAATAAGATAAATGATCAAAATACAAAATTATTTATACAAATCGAGAGGGAAACTTATAAGTAACCCAATAGTATTCACCATAAGATACTTGGTTGTCACCAATAACTAAAAGACATCCGAATAAATAATTTTAGATACTCACCGTAAGATATCATTATTTATGAATATCTATATATTTTGATCAAATATGAAATCCAAATATAATTAAAAAGAATCCATGAAGGTTTAAAAATTAAATTTCCTACATTTAAAATTTAAACAATAAATAATTTATACAATTAAAATAAATGGAAATGATTTTTTTATCAATAACAAACACACACACATATATATATATATATATATATATAAGCATTTACAAAGAAGTGAGTAAGAAAACTTACCAGGAACTATATTAAAAAAAAATGAAGGAGTATCTATATCATCTGGATTACGAATAGACACAGCATAAATTTTCCAGACAAATCTATATTCAGTATGATTTGCGTATAGGGTTTCTATACAAACTTCATAAGGATTATCCGAAAGAACTAATAAAAATTGCTTTGAATGAGGAAAGTTTATATTCAATGTACCATTTTCATGTGGTGAATATCGTATAAACTCATAAATTTCTCTGTAACCTACTGGGAATTTTGCTGATAAAAAGGAATCCTGTATATAACGGTAAGACGACATAGTTATGTTTGGAGTCATGCAGAGCTTTTGACCTAACATCGGCGGTGAAGGAGTAAAAATTATAAAGTTTATATCAGTTTCCAAAAGCGAATCTTTAATAATAAATAATATATAGGTTAATTATAACTAATTATTTATATAATTAAATGCGTAAAAATTGTAATAAAGAATAGCTCTTTATTAAATAACAATTTACTATAAGATTATATAGTCAGTAAAAAATAAATAAATTTAGAAATGATTCAGACGAATTCTTGTTAAGTAAGGAATAATTTACTAGAGTCCAGTTGATTAAAATATTTTACAAAAAAAGCATTACCTATTGTTTATAAGATACAGAAAAAAAAAACAAGATATAATAATAAAAATATATTAATGGAAAGCATGGACAATATTAGCATAAACATAAGATGATTAAGAATACTTATTAGATAATAAACATATAAATTTAATTAAAATTGATTAAAGATTATGCAGTGAGTGGAATTTAAAAATAAAATTATTTTGAAACATAGATGTCAATTTACCATTTTATAATTTGGAGTCATAAATATAAAAATTAGAGTTGGCTGGTATTCCAATAAAGATAATCAGTTGAATTGATAATAGATCACACTCTTTATATGGATGATAAGGCATTTTTGGAAAATAGTTTAAAAGATGTGAAATTAAAATTTAATAAGGTGTAGAAAGATTAATGAAGATATAACAACTAAATTCAAAGAAGAAAATGTTAAAATTGTCATATTTAATCGAAATGATGAAATAGAAGAAAGAAAATGAGAGATATTTGCATTGACAAAGGCTATGAATATTATGTTAAAAGGCACAAAAATATATCGACAATTATAAATTAGATTGCAGAAGATGTAAAAAAATAGAATAGTCCTCATTAAATATGGCATGCTTTGAAATGATAATTACAATGTATTTAAAATGTTTTTTTTTTTTTTAAATTAAAGGACTGTGGAAGGAAAAATTCCATTTTTAATAATCTAGAAGATTCGGAATATTTAGACAGAAAAAAATAGCTAGATGCGCTGCGCATATGAATTTGAAAGAAACAAATTATAGTATGTAATGTGATATGAGGTAGGTATCTTTTCCAATGAATGGAAGTAAAACTAAATTTTAAATGTATGGAAAGTTACATTACGTGTGCTACTAAAATAATATTTAATAAGATTATAAGAGAGAACTTATCCACAATTTAGTTTGACAGGTTTAGGAATATGGAATGTTAATAAAAATACAATTTATTAGTCTATATTTATATATAATTGAGTAAATGTGTAGAAACAATTAGAGATAAATAATTGTAATAGTAAGGATAAATAAAAAAGAAAGGATAAAAACAGAAGTAGTAATATCACAAAAAAATATAAATAAAAATAGTTTAAAATTAAGCAAGCTTAAAAATTATATAGCAGTTAAAAGGATCTATGACGACAGATACAAAAACGTATTGTAATGTGATGGGAAGCTTAAAATCTCTGTTTGAAAGATAAATGGAATGAAATATATAATGATTTTACAAATATTTTCTTTAGTTCCTTATAATTAAATCAATAATGAATAGGATTACTAAGGAAATGATAGTCATAAATATAGTATAAAGCAAAACAAATTCATTGGTGTTGATAAAATATAAGAGTAATAAGAAGCATTATATTAGAATAGTTTATTGTATTATAGACTTGTTTTCATGCAAGAATAATTGTGATTTGGATAACATAATGTTGGTACATAATTTATGATCAAAAATTCTGAATTCATTTAACAATAACACACAAAAGTATAATACTATTTTTAATTATTTATATTAATTTAATAACTTTCACAGTCTTATAGACAGGAGTTTGCTGTTAATTAAAAGAAAACCCTTTGATTAATCTTAGTCTCCTTAAAGAAACCATACATGGCAAATTTCTAATATCCATTCCATACATTCTCTTCATTGCAGACGCTATTATTATGTGATTATTCATATAGTATACAAACATGGATGGGCTGTTTATATGCATTATCTAACATAGTGAGGTATTGGCATTTTTTCTCTGAGTTTAAGATCAAGAAATGTCATGGTTTTCTTCTGAGTTGCCTGATAAGGCAGAATGAATGTGTGTGTGAATGATTTTTTTCTTATACAATCATGATAGATGAAAAGAAATAAATGCCCATATTCCCAGGAGATTTTAAAGTCAACAGCCAGAGCAGCAGTTATTGGTTAAAAGAGGAAAGTGCTAAGAATTTTTTGATTGAAGATCCAGGCTGCCATTTGATAATGTTTTATTTTCTGCAGATCGCTTTCAAATGAAGGAAAGATTATAAGAATTGGAAGAAAAACTGTCTCATATTAAATGGGACTTTATTGGACATTGTGAAGTTAGAAGAAAAGATGAAGGGACAATTGGTTTAATCATGCACTCTACTACAAAATCACACATGTAAGGAGTGTAATTGAAGTAGGATTCATTAGAAATAAACAGTGAAAGAACAACATTGTTCTGTTTAGGTCAGAGGGAGCTAACTGAATAAGTTTGCTTCACATCTAATACTAATTCTAGATTCAATTGAGCAGTTTTAATGATAAATTATTAATAAAAAAACTTAGGAATGAAAAGATTTCTACTTTTTACTCTTTCCCTTCAAAGGATGAGCAAGTTACTCAACTCTAGGGAAAATAATATAAAATCTTTTTCAATCGCTATGGATTTGACATCGATGGCAGCCATTAACAATTAGAAGTCTCGAGAAAAAACTAAGTCTGAACAAGATAAATTAAAACAAAATTCATCTTATAACAGGATAAAAATGAAATCTAGTAAAGCAACATCAAAGGACTTAACTACTCAATACCAGGATCATAAGGAGTCAGATGTAGCTCTGTAGTCATCGTGATGACTCAGGATTTTCCCAGTTTAACCGTGAGTAACGATAATGTTATTATTAAAAAATTTAAAAATTTAGAAAAAAAATAATTTTCACAATAATAATTTCACAACACAGAATTTAAATAATAACAATCCCATATTAAAACTAGTTATGCTAATATTATTCAAACAGGAAAACATTTCAGCTAGGGGAAAATAAGGAAAACAGAACGAGGTCTTCAATATTTTTGAAAATGAAACAGATAAAACCTCATTAACATAATTTAACAAATGTTAAACCTTTTAATATTAGTTTGAACCAAAATAAAATAAATGAAGTTATAAATAAAGTTAATACCACTATTCCTGTCCAGTTACATAAATCATTTAAAAATTACTATAGCAATAACACACTAATTATCTTTGTCACCAATATTAATTGTGACCTTTTCAAATTTCCCATAAAGAAATTCTATAATAAATTAACAGATAAAAACTATGGTCATTGGTGTTTAAAATACTGACACATCCTAACAAGAGATACATTGTGGTAGAATTTTATAATCCAGCTCCAAAACATTTGTTTAAAAAAGGATCAAATTCCTAAGAAATAAAATAGTATGCTTTATAGACCTGAACAGGCCCACACAGTTGGCTGACAAATCAGAAACTGTTACATAAATTTCAAAGAATCTGATCTTCAACAACTAAATCCCTATAGCACAATCTCCAGCTTTAAATATCTTCTTAAAAAAGAGCACAGGTCCCAGTATTCACTAACCCTTCCACATTCATGCTTACTCTTAATAAAGATATTTCTCCATAATGACATTCCTACATTACATGTGGCTGAAACCTCACCTCACATCATCTCATTCCATTGTGCCTCACCTCAATAGCTTTATTGTAAGCAAATGACTTATCTAGTAAAGAGATTTATTGCTAGAATCTCTCTGGCATATAACCTAAAAAAGAACAAATTACACCAATGCAATATATTTCCCCTCCACATAATAAAATAATTCCCATTCCCAGGCATGATACCAATGTATTGAGTCTGTCCAACAATGAAGACACACAACTTATCATTCCTAACAATGACAACAAAACAATAACTGCCTCACCTACCTCTCAATGATTCGAATCTCTTAATTCAACCATAATTCAGACTCTCCACATCAGCTGAATATATAACACAATATATCAAACCTAAAAAAGAAAATCCAAAAAAAGCAGTGAAAACTCTGATGACTCGCATAGTAGAAGTGGAATTACTGACATTGATAACAAACACAAAAGCACAAATTATGCTAAGAGTTCAAAAATTGCAACCAAAGGAAAAAAAATGAAGACCAATCTACCAGCTTATCAAATGGATGTCTCCATCACTACAAAGAAAGACAGTACCAATTTGGAACAATCAAAAATCCCACTGCCTAAAAGTAAAACTCCACATCCATCCAGAACACAAAGGAAATCTATGTCAGCCTTTCAAATTAAAACCAGAAAGATGAAAGAACATATACTCTACAGATGTGTTATATCACTCTGACAACAATGATCAAATGAATATATGATTTCCTTCCCTCTCTTCAAATTACCCTCAAACAGCTAACCTTCAAAATAAAATTAAAAGTTTCTGGAATCCCTGGTAATTCAATGCTAATACTTAATGTAATTACTAACTGGATAGAACAATTTAATCCTCACATGATATTCCTTTCTGGAACTAAGCTACATCCACTTTCTAACCATAATTTCTAAATTGCTGGGGAAATATGAATCCTTCCACTACTCTATTTTCCCAAATCAACAGATAGAGTAGCAATAAATCTCCATTCAAATAATTTAGAATAAACTATATTTAGCAACATCTAATTATAGTCACTTTCTTCCATTTAGCATTAACTTTTAACATAATATATGTATACTTCCTACAGAAATGATATGCTTATTCATAATCTAATTCAACAAACGAACCTCACACTAATATTCTGTATCTATCTTACAGTGCTACTGGTAATTTCAACACAAATTACAAAACAAATTAACTCCAAATATTTTCATTTCATCAAAACTAATCTCATGTGTGGAAATGATTTCTTTCATCCAGATGTCTTCTCATTCTACACCAGAAAATACACCTCACTAATTGATCTCTTTACTACCCTCTGGATATTTACTTCATTATTAATCCCTCCCTTGAACCAATACTCTTTTCAGATCACTTTGCTCTCTCATTGGACTTATTTATAGATATTAATAGTTACCCTGTACCAAAATTAAATACAATAACTAGATTTTCTTTAAAACATCGACTCCAGAAGCAATCCTTTTGGAAGCACATATTATATTTTAAAAAATTAAAATCCTCAGTTTGCCACCTAGTAAATACTGGTTTTCTTACATCAACATCTTAAAAAACCATAATTACCTACTACACAATCAAAAACAAAGGCCCATCAATGTTCCTATTAGAACATGCAACAATGAATAACACACTTAAAAAATACCCACAAACTACACACCAATATATGCAATAATGAACTGAAAGCTACAATATAAAACAAACAATCAATCAATTCTTGCTGAATACATTGCCACAAAAATGTAAAATCTTTTCCAGCCAAATACATAATTGATCCAGGGGATATATTATATGGGCCCTAGAGTATAAAGATAGGAAAACCACCCCATCATTTATAATAATTGGAAACAATCTGTTTTCAAGCATAAGTATGATTCAACAAATCTTCATTTTTTTTAAACAGAAACTAACATGTTCCTCTCCAGAGCCCAGGAAGCAGTTACAAACTGGGACTAATATATTAACTCATGGAATCACATCAAAAGATATACTATCAAAGCTTACATCAATGCCAGAGAAAGTACATCGTGAACTACATTCAATCTCTCATTTATTCCTGTTACATCTAAATAACTTCATTATATAACAGGCTCTACCCTATAGCCATGGTTTCATTTCTTAAGAAAGATATCCTTCCTACTCCAGTAGAGAATCTTAGGCCAATTTCTATGTCACCACTTTTGATCAAGATCATAGAGTCATTAATAAAGGATAAAATACAACAAAACACTTCCATTTATTTCACAATATCATTTTGGTAATAAAGGTTTTTTCCATTGGTGATGCAATATTTTTTTAAAAAATCCTATCAGAACACATCAGATGCACATGGAAAATAAGTGCAATTGTCATTCAACTGGATATCACAGCTGCATTCATCTCAGTCAATACAAAACTACTTATGAAATTACTGAACAAATATGATATTCTGACAGGGTTACTAAACATCATCTCCAACTTCCTTCCCAATAGAAAATTTATATATCCCTTAATGGAAAGATCTAATTTCCATTTATACAAACCAACTCAGTATCTCAGGATTCTCCACTCAGCACTCTTTTGCTTATTATGTACATAAATCTCTTGCTGGTTGAAATAGAACAATCATGTGCTGGCATCTACATTCCGACAATAAAAACACCATTTTTCATATCACATATATGGATGATATAACAGTTTTCCTTCCCTCAAAATGTTTATTCCAAAATTAACATCAATTTTACATAAACACTTAGCCCTATTAGGGCTCAACTTCAACACAGAGAAGTCTTCTGGCTGGAGGTTAACCTCTGGATACACAATTAACTCACAATTCACTGCAAAACCCCAAACATTCATGGGGTTTTTGCTATTTCATCTCCTACTGCCATGGGAAAGTCCATTCAATACACAAATAGCCATATGCTTGATTACCATTTCTCTTTCCAAAGTTTAAATTTCTATTCATGCTAAAACCTCACTCATCAGCATGCTAATCTTTCCAAAATCACCTATTATCTGCCAGTCATTGAATTTACCAAAGCCTTTACTAGAAAAATAAACACAATATGTACCAAACTAATATGCAAGGGCAAGACCATGACTATAAGCATAAGAAATCTTTATAAACACACCAAGAACAATGGTCTGTCCCTTCATTCAATCACTAACTTTTAAATTCAGGTAATACTATCAATGAAATGTTTGAACAATACCCTGATGCATTATCTTATATTACCCACCCCTACAGACAGACTTCCTTCTACTGACACCAGTTAGATCATAAGCTTTAATTCAATATATTAAAATGCACTAATCTCCTGATACAGACCTATTCAGGAAAAATCAACTATTGGCAGGCTTATAATCTTATCAAGACTAACAATCCTCTCAACTCATCACTTCCTCAACTCAACAACTATCAATCATTAAAAAGATTAAGTGCTGGTCACTAGAATCCAAATATACAGATTTCCTTCTCAAAATCAATTTGGAAGCTCTACCAACAAATCACTTCCTAGTAACTAATCAAGGTTTCTCTTTAATTGACCCCATACATCTGCTATGTCTTAGAGATAAAAAACAATGTTCGATGTTTTACACCAATACCTATCTCTTCAAATATATAGACAAATATCTTACTTTATAACAACAAATAGCCTATTTTATAACATATTACAACAGGATAACACTCTCTATTCTTATGGACAGCATGGAAATCTATACCTTTATACTTTATGCATTATGAAACACTAACTGCAGACTAATGTTTAACCAACCTACTAACAACCCACAAAATGATTTTTTAGCAAGAATCACTAAAATTAAAGAAAGAGACAGAAAATTACCCCACCTCACTTGTTTGAGGCCACTTGAAGCTTAATCTCATTCACTGCATAAAAGTATTATAAGCAGTTCTACATATACAGCTCTCTTGGAAATGACTCCATAGAAAATCTAATTACAACTAACATGAGCTAACGTTTATACATCCAACATTCTTTTAAAGCTGTAGCACAAAAATAATACTCACAATGTAGGAAAATAAAAGTGTCAGCAGATGAACATCGCTTTGAATGGGATGACAGACTGCTGATTTACTAGAACACTCACATAAAATGATGATCAAGTCTCCCATACTTGGTAAATAGGTAATAGTTCTAACTTGTAACATTTGTCATTTATTGTAAATAACAGTATTAGTTTTGTTATTTGGTCATAACATATGTAAATAAGACTACGTAATACTCCAACTCCGTCATATTTAATCAAAGTATTAGAAAATAATTTTTAAATAATGCATATAACCAATGTATATACCAATAACATAACCAAAGCTTATTTTTTTTTATAAAAAAAGGAATAATATTGTGGATATTGATAGTGTATTGAACAGAGTGGAAAGCTTACTTTTTCAAATTAATTACAGATATCAAATCAGATAATTCTTGTTTATGCCTCAACCAATTCTCATTGTTATGAAGTAGCAGAACATATTTATATGGATTTACAAAAGGGTTGCGATCAGACCAAACAACATTTTAAAATTGTTTTGTTAGACTTTAAGGCTAGATTTGATAAAATAATGATAGATTAAAGTGATATATATGTAAATTTGGTTATGGGAATAGAAATGAGATAGGGAATAGATTTGTTGGAATTTGCAGAAATAACAAAACTTTACATTATGGAAGTATCCAAATGAAGGTACATCTTCATTAATGATATTTGACTAACAGAAAATACGTATTTCAAAAGGTCTTTAATAAATTCAACACAGAAAGTGATTATCGATTTAAAAAATGTAAGATATGTGTTAATGCAAAAGTAAAGAGACAAAAATTTATTAAGAAACATACTATTTACAGTTAATATTCCTAAATTTTAGAAACATTGTAGAGAATTAAATTAGAACTTGCAAATCGTTTTCAAGTATTAGTAGATTTTGAACACGATTCACATTTAAATAAAATTAATAAGAAAATGACTAATAATTTTTTTAAAAAACTGCAATAAAGAAAGCTGGTGGAAGAAAGTAGCAATTGATTAATAAAATTTATAGAGATTAAAGAATTTTTTTTAAAAGAAGAAACATGAAGATGTATAAAAATGATACATTAATAAAAAGGACTAAATCTCTCGAATATTGTAAAGTGGTGCCAAAAGAGTTAATGATATGAGAAAGCATAAATGTGAAATAACAAGGAAAGCTGTAGTAGAAAATGTATATCTGCAATAAAATAAGAAAAAAAGATAAAACTATTACTAAAAAGAGACATGTCATCATAAAATGGGTAGAAGAGTGCTATCAAGAAATATATAGTAATAAAAACAAATCCCTACTACATCTATATTTTCTGAATTGCCAACGATTTTAAATGAAAGAGTGCGTCCTGCCATTACATTTATGAAGAAAGGAAAAACTCCAGGTAATGATGGCATTATTATCGATATATAAAAAGAAGCAGGTAAATAAAATAAAAAAATTGACAATGTTATTTACCAAATTTTTAAATGATAAAGATTTAGCAGATGCATAGAAGAATACAGTATTAATATATAAAAAAGGTGATAAAGAAGATATTAGAAATTATAGATCTACCAGCCTTTTATCAGTTTTATACAAAATTTTTACCAAGATAATTACAACTCGTCTACAAAGAACATTTGATTTCAACCAACGAAAAAAAAAACAAGCTGGCATTAAAAGTGGTTTTAGTACAGTAGATGATATCCAAATATTGAGAAAAATTATAGAAATGACCAATGAATATGAACTGCTAATATGCTTTGGATTTGTAAATTATAAAAACTCATTTGATTCTATATTCATTTTTCAGTGATTAAAGCATTGGATTAAGGTCATATTATGAAGAACATTTTTGCATAATGATACTAAGAAAGTTAACTTGAGAAGTGTGTAAGACACGGTGACTCCATATTTCCAGAAATTTTACAGCATATCTTAAAAAAGTATTTTGTGGATTAACATGAAAAATTAAATTAGTAAAGGTAGATGAATATTATTAAAGTCATTTAGATTTTGCAGATGATGATGTTGTTTTTATAAAATTTAAGATTATCAAATAAAAAAAATTAAGATTAAAGGGTAATTGCTTAAAAGACTAAAGTAATATTCAATGGATATTCTCAAAAGATGAAAATAAAGATTGATTATAATGAGTTAGAAGAAATTAACAACTACAATTACTTTGGTCAGATTGTTACCACAGATAGAAACATAAAGGAGGAAATTAATCAAGGAGTTAAACTTGGTTGGACTGCTTTTGATAGAAATACCTTGATATTAAGAAAGAATATGCCATGTGTTTGAAAGTGAAGCTTTTAATAAATGTGTTTTACCACTTGCTATTTATGGATCTGAGACTTGGATATTTAATGGAAGAGCAGTACATAGATTTCAGATCAGTCAAAGAAGTAATGGGGAGATGCATTTTCGAAGTAATAATTAGAGATCACAAATGCAATAAATGGGTATGAAAACAAAGAGGTAGTATTGCCATCGTTGAAACAATTAAAAGACTGTAGTCGAGTTGGGCTGGGCATAATTCTAGAAGGGATGATAACAGTTGGTAAATAGAAATCGTAAACTGTATTTCAGAAGATTGTAAAAGATCCAGAACAAGGCCACATGTGAGATATTGTGGAGAAGAAAGGCAAGACATCGGATGAGATGGGTTGAACTTAGAGAGATCTTCAACCTGCAGTTGATTAATATGGTTGATAATGATGACGATAATTGATTTTTATTTTAATTATATCTAGAAAAAAACATAATATGCAAAATAAATGTTTTCACAGATGTATAAATATTGTATAATTATTATAAAAATTAGTTGGAATAATCTTATAATATATATATATATATATATATATATATATATATATATATATATATATATATATATATATATATATATATATATATATATATATATATATAAAAAAAACGAAAAGAATATAATAGAAAATAAAAACAAATCAAATTCATAAATTGTATACATAATACAAATAAAAATAGATAGTAAAACAAAACCAATATTTTAACTTTTAGACAATTAAAATGTTAGTTATGATGTAAAAGACATTAACAAATTCAAAATGGTTATGCAAGCTGTAACCCAAATCATCAAGTAATAGTAATATTATTATCGCTGCCACAGTAAAGCAGAAGTATGCTGTTTTTATCTTATTACTCTAACTGATAAAAAGGCAGTATTGTTATTACAATTCCACATTTAATTCATTGTTGCCATGTGACTTCATAGCTGAAATTTTATTTAGATTATTACCAAAAAACATTGTAAATGGAAAAAAAAAATTCTATATGTAATAAGTAAACCATGTATATAAATATTTATATGTTATGATGTAACTTACCATTGGGAGTTGTAGACATTATGCTTTCTAATTAATAAAAGAGATAAAAAACTTAAAAAATGAAAACAAAAGTATATATATATATACACTAGGTGAAATCTATATAAGATATTTCACTATATTTTTACTATCACAGTCCTTTTTAAATAAAAAAAACTTGAATTTTGCAGTCCATTTAAAATGAATTATTTTGAATTGGCTGAAAAATTCAAGATTTTCTTCATTTAAAAAGATGTGTAAATAAAAGAACTAACTATGGAACATTTAAAATATTTATTATGTGTGCTGAAAGATAAAAAATCAAATTAACATATTTCAAATCAAAAATCAACAACTCCACAATACCAGTACTATAGAAAAAAAACTATTTTCATGGTATTAATTCACACACACACATATATAGTAGTAAATATTGTAGGAATGTATTTAAAAATAGTCTTGCATATTAACATTCACATTAAATTTAATATTTATTCAATAACAGTTATTGTAACAAAGTAAATTATATTAATGAAATCAAACGATAAAACAAAAGTCAAACATTTACAAGTAGCCAATACACAAATAGGAAGAAATACTAAAATATATCATCTGACACATGAGGAAAAAAGACTTTCTTGAGAATTAAGGACAATTTAATAGAACTAAGAGAAACAAAGGTTCTTTGTAATACATAGATGTGACTAAGAATAATATCAACAATCAAATGCAGAAAAAAGTAAAGATGTCATAAGCTATGTATTAAAGAGAGATTGGTTTAAATGAAGAACTTCTGAATTCAAATCCTGGTGTAATCAATAGTTTTCTGGCAATTAGAATAGATTAGAAAATAAATTTTTTTAACCCAACATTAAATATTTTGGTAAGATATTCAGCTTTCTATTACATGGGGATAGACATTTTCAATGTTCTGGCCAAAAATAATGGAACTCCTTATTTATAAAGTCATACAGAACACTTTTGGGGAAGATTATCAGGAAATAATGTTATATCAGACATCCCAGAAAATAATATAAAAAAAATGAATCATACACAGATATTTTCAAAGGCAAATTACCAAGATGTTCATCTTGAATACATACTCTTTGTATAGAAAACAAATAATATTCACATTGAGAAGTAATATTTCAAATAAAACAAAATAGATATCAATTATGAATGATCACTGAATGATAAAGCAGATGAGAAAGATCATATTGTACCATCTACAATCCCAATATACTGACATTTGAGAATATTTAAGACTAAAAAAAAAGTTAAAAATTGATAAGAAAAAAATGCAGATTACTAATCCAGTTAAGCAAAATAAATTCCAAAGTAAAAAATTACAATTAGGTAAAATTGTTCTAACTGTAATTAAAGATGGTAGAAAGAATATGTTAAAAATGAACTTTGTAACAGAAAGTTAAAAATAAATTTATAAGATTATAAAACCTAAGCATCATGATAATAATAACATGCTCGGAAGTTTCAAAATTGGATTGAGGTATAAAAAGAAGAGGACAACTTCAATCTAGGTCTTTTCATTTATCTTCTGGTTATGTGTTTTTAGAGTTTGGGATTTCTGTGAGAGTGAGCTGTTGCAGTGAAATGTGTCTTCACAGGGACACTACTCACTTGCTGAAAGAAGTCATCGTGCAAGAATAAGAAAAAAAGCTTGTGAATACCATCTTTCATAACAAAGAGGTCATCACAACTATGCTTCTTGCACCAGTTGTGGAATGGACCAGAAAAGTGAAAATACTGGCAGGAGAAATCAATTACATTTCAATGTGCTTGGGGATCCCACAAATGTACACAAACTTACCAGGTAAGCTAAACTATTCATATCCTTATTGTGTCTGATTAACTATTTGCAATTTATAAGCTTATAATATAACTGGGATAAAGACATTCCCTGATTTATGAAACATTTTGATCCATGGAATATTTTATAAAGAGAGAACTCGGCTGTGATAATTATGTAAAGTAATAATTAGCGTGCATGTCCTTTCTAATTGGTAATAATAATTTATCATTAAATATTTTAATTTTATAATAAAATATTTACCTTAAACATCACTTTCATCTGTACATTATTAATTTTAATTATTTATTTTAGTTTATTAGAACTTGAATTGGTTTATTCTTAAATGTATAATTTACTTTAGTCAATAGTTATTAAGCTCCAGGAGTAATATTCTCTAAAAAAATAAATAAAGTTACGAAAAATTATAACCCCAATCTTTTAAATATTTGTGTCAAAATTATGGGATATGAGGAGGTGATGTGATGTATTGTAATAATTAGTAGGCCAGTTAATCAGAAAATATAGCTATGTTTTTGGAAATAAGAACAATATATTTCTTTCTCCATAGCTTGATTAACTTTCACTTTATAGTGTGTAAAAAGAAGGCCTACCAAAATCTACTAAAATGTAAAAAAGTTACAACATATATATATATATTGTAACCTTCTCCCAAGATCGCTGTATTATAAATGAATCACATCACGTTTTAGGCACCATAATCACTACTGTACCCTAGCTACAGCCAATCATCAAGCCATCCACATTGTTCAGTATAATCGCAACTGTAACCTGGCAACAACCAGCCTTCATCTGCTAAACAGTCATGTCACATTGGCAAGCGCCATAATTGCATCTGTAACCTAGCTTCCTGATCTAGCTGGTCACCAATGACTCATACCGCACATTTTAGTGATTAAATTCTCTTATGGAACCTAACATACTCACATGATCAATAATAAAAGCATGAAGAAACGAAAATGCAAAACTAGCAAAATGATTCCTGGATTGAATAAAACTAGCAGGAAACTGTCGATCTAAAGAAGATCACAAGGCAACTAATAAAGATAAAAACTTCTGGTCAAACCAGCTTTGAAATCCACACAAACAAAAATATGATGAGTTAAATTTAATGTTCAGCAAATTAATACATAACTAACAATTTATATTTCTGGAATGATTATAAAATTAAACTTATAAATGAAATATAGAGTAAATTATGATGTAAATGACTAAATGGATGATGGAAAAAAGTAATAATTAAATAGTGGAATGAAATGAGTATAAGAATGAAGAGAAAGATATGTGAGAATAATGAATATAGTAAGATGATGATAGAATAAGAGTTAATGAATAGTTGAGATGATAGCAGAGGAAAAGTTAATGTATGATTAATCAATTATGATAATGAATTAATGTTAAATGAGAATGAATAAGTACAAGCACGATGAAGATGAAATTGAAGAATAATGTTAATGATGGAGATTGAAATCTTAAACTATGACCTAATATGGTATTAAATGATAAAAAAATAAGCTAAATAAAAATAGTGATTTCAAGCTTGACACAACCAGAATGTTTATCCTGAAGTCAAAACAAACTATACATTTGAGGCCAAAATAACTAATTTACCTTGAAGTTTGGTTAAATTTCATAAAACAGTGAAAATAATCTATTTCCAAGTCCAACTATAATAATTAACTAGCAATAGAATTTACTACAAATTTAAATTCTATCTTGAAATTTAACAATTAATTCTTCTCAGGGTTCACACACTCAAAATCATTATATAAACTATATTTGGGTCAGTAAGAGGCATTTTACCACTACCCAAACATAATGCACCTAATAGCTCTCAATATAACTTAAATCAAGAATTATATTTAGCAGTTCTAAAGAAACTTTATAACTAATATTAACTTTAAAATTTATGAATGAAAATGACTTTTTGATAATTAAAAACCAAAATAATAACCTACCAAATTCCTTTTCTTAAATAATTATAAACCATGTGATCAAGATCAGCGAATGATAGCTCTGCAGATTTAACTAAATCAATCAAATCAATATTATGTTTATATTTTAATATATCACTTAAAACAATCTGTACTACAAGTTTTCACATTTTAATTATTGTGTGATAATGCATTAGATGTACCAATAAATTACAAGACTTACCAAAATTATTATGATATAGCATAGTATAGTTAATAGTGCTATATTGATTGATAATGATTTCAATTTATAATCTGATAGGTTGATAGCAATAACAATAATAGTGTATATATGTGGTAATTAGCAATAAGACTACAGGCAACTACATAAATTTTTAAATACAACAAACTTTATTTACACTATGTACAAAAATTTTAATTCACAGATATGGCATGAAATAAAACTAATCTGTTAAAATAATTTATGGATGGGACAAATACTTATTATCCCCTTGATCATATACTCAGCAAATGATATAACCGAATAGAAAATAATGTTCAAATTATCATTTATTACTTTTTGGCATATTTTTAAGAATCAGATAATAAAACCTATTTAAGCTGCACTAGCACTTAAATTACATAACTAGCAGTATTTTTTTGGAACTTTAGGATATGCACAAAGTTTAAATTTAGAATTCCAACATTATAAAGTATTGCATTATCCCAAAGCCCTATCTTTTATCAGAATATGATAAGGGCAATTATCACATTCTGTGCAATTACTAACTTATTTACCTTTGAAATGACTAAGTTTAGTGCATTAAATGAATATGATTAGACATTCAAAAGTCAAAGACACCTAGATCTCATTAAGCATTACCTATGTCCACAGCTCAACCCTTGAATATGTAACTGATCTTACAATTCTACTGGCACATCATTATTTGATAAAAATGAATCCATTCTGCCAGTGTGCATCTCTTACGTTTACATTTAAATTTTTCTACCATCATTAATAGATTCTGGTCTGGTCTGTCAACAATCACTGATGATCCCACAACATCATAAACACTATTTTGATTAAGAAAACACTATGCTAGATGAGTATTCTTAAATTTAATATTATTCCATACTTGCTATATGATCAGGACCTATTATACTTCACCATACATGGTGGAAAAACTATATATTATCATGAGAAATTTAACACTAAGATGGGAGACTTTATAAAACAACATGACAGTTGTATAATACTATGTGGCTGATTCTATACCTCTCTATGGGTATACATATGTGTGTGGGCCTTGCTTAACCACGAAAAACCTTGAATTCAAACCATAGATATCTTTTCTTTTTAGGATTATTTATACTAATGAGCATTCATTACTGCTCAGATTCTATCCATCTTTTTTCTCATGAAATTAGCCATAGGTGACACTTCATCAGCCTATGCTTCATATAAATATTAATATATTGGATGCCATTCAATTGGAACATCCCATTAACTAAAAACTGTCACTAGTCATTCTCAAATTATAGCAAGATAAAAACAATACCAACAATAACAGTGAAGATATACATACTCCATTTTACACTATAACTATTAATGTCTCAACAGCCAAACCAAAATACCTATGTCCAATGATCGTTAATCATTTTAGAATGACAACTATATTTTATTAAAGAGAGCATGACAGATTTAAGCAATTAAGATCAAACCTGCATTTGTATTCAAAGTGGAAACATTCACTTCTATAACAAATTAAAAAAATGAAAAAGGTTTATATCAAATTTTCTTTTATATCAGAAAATAATTCAGTCATGCCAATATAGATATTTTTGATAAAATGTCTGTACATTTACCTTTTTATTAATATATCTTAACATTAGTTTTAAACTATGAGAGAAGCAAATATTTTATCACTCTCTAAATAAACGCTATATATCTATTTTCCGGTTTTCCCTTAACTAAAAAAAATATATACATAAAATAGATGTGTATATTTTACACATTTTTCTTTTTCTTTAACCCAATATATATATATATATTTTTCATGCCAAAACCAAAATATATATGTTTTAAAATAAATTTCCCCAAACAACACATTACGTAAGTAATATGTAACACAGCAGTAATAAAAAAAATAAGTGTACATTTTTATCCATTAACTTTTATACTCTGTTCCAAGTTATTTATCCTGGTGAGTTAGAATAATATAAATGGTTATTAGGATGAGCAATCAGTCTAGATTAAGCATATATATTTTGTTATCTTGTTGTATTTATAATAGAACAAAATTCAACACTTATACAAAAGTAGAAATTATTTGAGAGTTTCCGTGACGATATTTCATCAGGCAATTAACATCCACGTTTCTAATTGTAGCAGATTTAAAAAGATAAATTTATCTAATTTGCTCTAGATAATTCAAAACAAACTTCAAAACCAACTTATTAAAATCTTTATTGATTTATTCGGTAAGCATTTCAAATGACATATAACAAAATCATTTATTTACGTTTAAATCAAGATAATTTTTCCCTGAAAAATTAGTGGAATTTTATTACTTAGTATATTTATCTTTCCTTTTTTTTAAAAACTCTTTGTGAATTTTAGTCCTCTCAGCACGACAATTCATATATGTGTATCAATATTTAAGTAGTAGGACATTTTTTAAAACTGTAAATATTATTACGACATATATTTCTCAATAAGACATTAAAAGCAAACATTTATTTATTATATCTCCATTGGTAAAATAATAACTGTTTACTAATATTAAGACAAATTTATCCAATTATCACGTTGACATATTTAGCATTTTAATCAACTAGTAATTGACTATTTCTTTCATTACATGGGTTCCCGCAATAAAAATATGCAGACTATAGAGAATAACATTACGAAAATATTTTCATATTTACTTTATTAAAAGTTAGATTATTTCAAAATGACTTTTAAATTTATTTACTATATACCATATATAACACTTGTTTTAAAATCATTTCGAATTATTATTATTTTTTTCTTGATATTTTGACTTTATAAGCACAATCTTGTTCTACTGGATAACAAGACTAAGCGCGTGAAATATAAACATTATCAATTTTTTTAGTCTACTTATAAATGATTTGCATGTCATTTCCAAAGAAGATATTTTAAAAATATACATAAAATAAAAGCAAAGGCTTACTTTTGCTTGAATTTTCCTGGGTTTAAAGCAGTACTTATTCAAATAAAAACGTATCTCCATGGTTTTAATTTCCTTATCCAGTGTGAATCCTAGGAAATATCAGTCGTGGAAATGGCTTAAAATATAGCAAGGTTTTTAAGATTTCTTATTCAAACATCTTTAGACAGCAAGGTATTCTACTTCCATACAATTAAATTTCAGAATTTTGCTGATTTTTAATTTTTTCTTATTTTAAATCAGAGCTGAGGTTTGTGTTTACTTGGTTCTTGTTTTTCTTAATTAATCCACCTCTCTGTAGCTTTGTTAGAACATATATAGTTTTTATTATATTGCACTCTGGGAGAGAATTAGCCAATAATTTTGGTGTGCATAATTAGTATTACCCCCTCTGGTTTCATTTTTAACAACTATCCATTATTACTTAAGACAGCTTTATGTTTGGTACTAAAAAAATATGCTTAAATAATTTACTATAATGATTTATTTTACAAGACTTTAACAATTTGATTTAATTATTTATATATTTCAATTGCTATTCAAAACTAATAAAATAGCAATGTGTTTATCTACCAAACAATAATAATACTTTTAAATTGTTATTTTAGTCTAGTCAGAGCCTAGACTGGGTTTGAAATCTTATATCCACTCAAGCAAATTTTCCAGTATATTCAAAATAATCTCTATTGAAAACCACTTTAGTAAAATTTTGATATTAAATATATCATCATTTAAAATTTTGGAATTATTAATTTAGGGACCTAAATAAAAGGTCACAATATATATATATATATATATATATATATATATGTATATTCATGTTATTTATATATATATATATATATATACATATATATATATATATATATTGTAACTGAAATAAAGGAAGGAGATGATGGGGGGTATTGAAAAAGAAAAGATGAAAGAAAGAAAGGAAGAGAAAGAAATGGAAAAAGGTGAGAACTGGAGAAGAGAAAGATGAAGAGAGAGGGCGCTAATTGTAACCTATATAAAAGAAATGAAGATAGGATGAAATGAAGTAGAAGATAAAGAGAGAGATGAGATGATGAAGATAAGAAGAGGGAGTTGATGATGAAGAGAGAGAGGTAAAATGAGGGAATGATGATGATGATGATAAAGAGAGATGAGATGATAAAGATAAAAGAGAGAGATAAAAATAATGAAGAAGATAAAATAAACTAATCTATAAGAGATGTGAATGAAGTAATATATAAGATAAACTATTTGAAAAAAAGAAGATGGAAGAAAAAGATGAAGATTGGATGGAATGAAAAAGATGAGAAAGAGAGAGAGAGAGAAAATGATGGAAGGAAGAGTAAAGATAAGATGATGATAAACTAAATCTATTAAAGATAAGGAAGATAAACTCAGATGCTTGTACTATTAGAGACTCCTTTGACTTGGCTCAGTGGGGTTACAATAATTTTAAGAAAGAGTGATGATCCAGAGATATACAACCAGACAAAGTCTAAATCAAATACCAATGCAAATATAACTATTATAGCATATTAATAATCTACCACTAAATAATATAAAAGGATAATTTAAATCATTAGTTAATGGTTATAAGAATCGGCCTACTATCAGATCATACACTCTGAATAACACAATTGATACTTTGTTGGCAGGACTACCTCACTAAATTATAACTAAATTCTTGTGCAAAATAAAGTTTAAATTGCCTTCTAAATAATTGCTTGGATAAATAAAGAAGTGAGTGATATATTGGCCGACCATAAAATAACTACCTTTTGTACAATCATAGAGTAATAAACAAAAAAGAAAATATTAATCCAAAGATTTGATTATTCTAAATTTAAATGAATAATGGCCTATTACCCAAGACATCACTCAAGCAAAGAAAAGGACAATGATACTTTTTATGCCTTTTCCCATACAGACAACCTACCAAGGACCTTAAATGCAGATGGGTTATCATTTTTTAAACATATAAGATGGTAGATAATGTGCAGCTTTAAAAATAAATAATAAATACTCTTCTTAAGCACTAATATTCTTTATCTTATTGCATAATCTTCAGTCTGAGTAGATATAATGATAACTTAAAAATCAAATTTTAAATGAGCATTCAATTAAGTATCTGATATAATATAATTATCTGTTACTGAAATTCAATCTGAGAATCACTTAGATTAGCATGGCTTTAAATAATTTAAGCTAGTATAAAAATATATTTTATTTACTTTATGATATTTTTATAAACTTTGGAACTCAAGACAATAATATTTTTCATATAAATGTAAAACAAACAGAAACAAAACTTTTTAAATAATAATAATTTGATTTATTAATAACAATAAAAATATGTACAAACAAAATTATTAGAATAAACATTGCCAAGATAGAGCTGGAATCTTTTAAAAAAATTTTGACCCACAAAACCTTGTTTTGATGTAAAAATTATAACAATTTATCTGGTTAAAGTTACTGATTATTCCTCTTTAACTCTTTTAAAATAAAATAAATAAATACATACAATAGCAAGCAAAGGTTATCTGTTATTAAATTTTAATCCCTTTTAACAATTAGAGATTCCAATTTTTATACTTCAATTATAATGGTCCAAGTTTAACAAATATAATTCTATTTTTATTGGCATATTTAATAATACTATAGTGTCATTTAAAAATCAGAATAACATGCTAATAGGTTTATATTTATTACCCTAAACTAAGCAAATGCTAAGCTAGGACTAGAATATACTTTAAAAATTATTAATAGTTACACCAACACTATTGATATTATAGCTAGTGAAGAATTTAAATAAGATTAAGCTAACTTTAAATTAAATTAGATGTATGGGAAACTCACTCATCAGAAATAATTTATACACATTTTAAATAAATTCTGTCCACATACAATTATTACAGTAAATGTTTTTAAAATTAAAATTTAAAAGACTTACAAATCCAATGGTAAAAACTCTGGATGAACATATTAAAATTAATATGTCTGAATTGCCACTTATACCATATGCATAATTTATATACTTAAAAAATAAATATAAATTATTGTTGGTTGGTTTGTGGATGATAAAACTATCATAACAACACAATTCATACATTGATATACTTGTAAGCATTAAAATAGCTAACTACAACCTGAAGAAGCAAAGTTCCTCAAACAAACATAGCTTGTCATCACATATCTAAAACAAATGCAACATCACCAACTGTGGTGGAACTAGCATTAGTACATAATGAGTGATAGGCCAAATTAAGTACATATATGCTCCACAGGGTTGAATAAGAATGTGGTGGCTTCTAAAAATACCTATCTTTGAGACAGAAAGTAAGATGACTGGACCTTGTCTTTGCATATCAGGAACAAAAAAGACGTACCAGGAAAGTATGATCCTAATCATGGGATCCAAATACTTCAAAAAATGTGATCACAATCACTAGAAATACAAATATCTGGTATATAATAACCCTCACTGGGAACAAGCACTATCACCTCATGGAAAATACATGCAATAAGGATGGATGACCTTGTCTACTCCATTAAGCATACTCATAAGAATTAACAAAACCTAGCTCTATGAGGCTAACAAATACTAAATTAACAACAAGATATAGACTATACATGAACTAACTAAGTTATTAAGAATTTAAAAAATACAACACGTATACTCAATATCAGAACCAACAATGCAAACTATGTCAACCAACTAATATAATAATTACTTTAAAAATTAAATGCATATAAAACTTCTAGGCAAAGGTACAATGCACACATAATAAAATATTGAATATTAAAAATATAGTGAATAGTGGATATTTAAAAGATTTCAAATTAAATGTGAGAATATTAATTATCAATGCATATATATAAATATTTGCAGTGATTAACGATGTAGCATTTATAAAACAAATGAAAGGAACCCCTCTGATAAACCTCTTTGGTGATTTAAAATAAAACTGAGTGAAATACCACCCATATAAATGAACTAAGACTGAGATATTAAAATCTCCAAGAATAAAATTATTGAATACAAGTTAACTTGTGAGACATTTAGCAAAAACAATAATACAAAATTACCTAAAAATGGCACAATATCTATCTACTCATTTTAATAAACCCATTAAGATTAAAATTGTAACATTCATTTAACTGGCATATTTATGCTAAATTGTATTACACATATCTTAAAAACAAAATATATAGCATAAATATTTTTCTGTTTTTTTTATTTTTAAAATAAACAATAAAAACACAAAATATAAAAAAATATATACAGTAACTTCAGTTCATAGTTTCAGCTCTGTACTGATTTTTCCATTCACGACATGTATATAATTTATTGAATACATTTTAATCTGATGGGATGAAGCTTCTGGTCAAAATATTTATCATAAGCATGGCAAATATTTCTAAATGAACATTTTATAAATAGTTCTTAAAGATATTTTAATTTCTTCTTTTAGCAATATTCTAGATAACAAAACATTGAAATAATAAGAATAGGCTGGCACTAGAATGTTAAGTAACATAAATTATTCAGTTGAGAATATTATTATGGAATCCTGGGTTTACATGTACAATAATAGTGTCATTTTTAATTCCACTTTTTTTTTAAAGAACACACTTTTTTTTTAAAAACAGCTTATTTTGTAAAATTATTTTCTAATACAATATTTTAAAATTTTGTTTCCAAATATTTTCTCTTTAACTCTTCTTAACATGAGATGGGGATTATTTTTGCAAGTAGAAATTTCATCTGTGTTGGAGCTAGGAATAATTGTCACTAATTTACGTATAGATATAAGCAAATATAACAGTTCATTATACATTTGACAGATAAAAATGTTCATCATTAATAATTGTAGTTTATACATTTTGTCCAACTTTTTAGAAGTAGATAACTAATCTATTATAACCAATACCTTTTTAGTTGAACATTAGGCAAAACTATAACTATACTATACACTTGACAGATATTATTTTTCCTTCTTTAATTTAGTTCAGAATATTGTTCTTTTTTATAAAACTATTTTAAAAACAAGTAATTATTATAACAAGAGGATCTTGGAGTTAATATCAGGCTTATTAATAAAATCACAGTACTTAAAATCAGCTTTAAATGAATTAAAATCAAGGAGATTGACACATTTCAACTATAATAAATTTCATTACAAATGTCTTTCAATTTTCCTTATTTAAGTTCTAGGCTATTTAAATAATAACTAAGTAGTTTCTGACTATAAAAGTTCAGTGCAATAAAAATATTTAGCCACATATATATTAACTATTGATATTCTAATTTCATTTTGCAGAATATATAAGTCATGCAAGATAACAGATATAAAATTTTCTTTAAACATTTTTTTCACTATAGTTTTAACAGTTAATTGAAATTCAATATCAAGAAATGTTATCTTTAGTTCAGCAGTTGTTCATTACAATTTTTAAAACAATTAGATATATTTTTAATCCACTTTTGTTTTAACAAGAAAATAATAATTACAACTTACTTTTTGAGGAAAATAAAAGTTTCAGGATACTTCAGACTTTAAGAGCATGCACCCCCAAATACAATAAAATCTTATATTTATATTTTGATTATCTCTACCCCTCCAAAATTTTTATGTCAATTTTGTTTAATACAACCAATCAATATAATTGTTTTTATATTTAACTGTAACTCTTTTTTAAATCAGCTGGGAAGACATCGATTTTGACAAGTGATGTAAATTTGATGTAATTATTTGAAACTCACATGGTTTAATAGCTTCTAAATTACAAGTTAATTATTAGTTTTTTATGTAACATTAAAAAATATTATATTACATAAAATAAAATAGAAACACATAAAAATTAAACTAGTTTTATTTAGCAAAACTTTTTTTAAATATACATTTCAATAATTTTATTCATTTATTTGTTTTTAATCAATAATGTAGTTAAATTATTATTTCTTTATTTACTTCATACATCTCCATGCATGCACATACACACTTAGGGATGACCTTAAACCTGACCTCTACTAATTAATTACAACTCTTTTTAAAACAATTACAAAACAAATATTAAGGAATATTAGATTAGAAATAACTTTTAACAAGTTAAGGCTAATTTAAACTAAACATTTAAATATTATATGACTGCTTTAATAAAATTTAAAGATTACTTTTAAAAAAAATTGATAATATTTATTTTATTTATATTATCAATTTATTTACAGGTTATAAACTAGAAAAGAACAAAGCAATAGTTTCTTTTATAATACATTTAACATTATTTATTAATTTAAAAACTAACCCAAATATTTACTTTAAGAAAGCTGTTACCTTATATTTCTTGCAAAACTGGTTACCAACATGCTACTAACTTTATACAAATAATCATATAAAATTTACTAAATATTACAATATTATTCATTATTATGATATCTTATTCATTTACTAACTAATTTCTTCTATTTTTATCATTATTTTTTTAAAAAAATCAGACAATTGCAAATAAATAGTTAAGCTAAGATAAACTATGGCACCTGTTGGAGCCAGATGAAGTTTCACTTATGTACAATATATATATATATATATTACAAATCTCAGTTAGAATCCATGTAAGCATTTAAAGAAAAAAAATGAAAATTTGAATATCATGATATATAAATAATTAAAACAAAAGAAGAGAAAAAATAGCTTGTTTTTTTCTGGCTTGATTTAAATTTCTTTAACATAGGAAAACAAATATTGCTAACTTTTAACATTTTAATTGTAACTTCTAAAATATCAATTCCAAAATTTGTAATATCTGCTAACAGTTTTACTATAAAAATATGAAAATTATTATTTAAAACTTATTTCAGGAAAAGAAAATTAGAACAGGTTCAAGTTTAGATTGTTTTTAAAATCCATGCAATTCTTTCATGAATTGAGACTAATTATATTTCTCTCTTTACATTGTATTTTATTGTTTTTTTATATAACCTAAAGTAAATATTTAATAATTTTTAATATGAAATTTTTTTTCTCCAATCATTGAACAGTTTACATTTTTATTTCTTATGTGGCATGTATTTAGGTCCACACACTGAAATGACAATTTATATATTTATTATCAATTTATATGACTTTTTATTAAAAATTTATGACCACAGTATTTTAGTATAATGAAATTGAGCTGCATGGTATTTATTATATAACAACTGAAATAATAGTTTTCCAGCTGATTCCTACTCCCAGATTGTAAAAAAAATCAATATCTGGCCAAACATTCCTAGTCACATTGCTCAACATACATATCTGTATAACAAAGCTAAATCCAATTCCATATTCATTCAATATGGAACATTTTTTCACAACTGACCATGTATTTGTTCTCTCCTCTGTCAACATTATTTGCACTGAGCAGAACAATGCCAAGTAAAAAAATAAGGATGCATGACATATATCCTAAATAAATAACTAACAATAAGAGGAAATCTTGGGTTTCTCTTATCGAAAAATGGTTTACTCACCTATCATAATGCAACATGTAAATTAGCATGAATAATATATATATATATATTGTACCTAATTGGAGTGTCACTTAGATCCAAGTCGTAATCAAGGTTATTTTAGCTTAACCTTTTGTTTAAAATTTCGGATTAAAAAAATAATGATGATAAAAATGGAAATTAAACTAGTTAATTATTAAAATAGGATAATCTAAATATTTTAATAGTGTCAGTTGGTTTGATAAGGGATATTAAGTAATAATTTTTACGTAAGAAAATGTTAAAAAAATAATTGTGAATTGAGAAATAGTATTAAATGTATTCTAAAATAACTATCATATAATCTATTCTAATGTTTAAATGATAATGATTAGATATTATAAATAAGTTGGAATAATTAAGTAATAAATTAAAAAAAAATGATTTGTAAGTTTTTATTAAAAAAAGAGATAAGAATATTTATTATTAGTTTTGTAGTTTAGAATTCCAGTTATAAAAGTTAGTTAGATTAAATAAGTGTTAACATATTATTGTTGTAATTCTAAAAAATAATTTTAAACAATTAATGTGAGAGCCCAGACATATGTGAGATAATTTGAGCATGCATAGACATGGAAACACAAGAATAAAAAAGTAATTTAATTCCAATATTGTTTAAAATAAATAAATAAAACAAATGTGTGGATAAAATTATTTCAATGAAATATTTATGGGTTTAATAAAAAGTATAACTTTAAATTTTATATTTATTACTACTGTATTGTATAAATATCATTTAAAAAAGAAAAAAAAAACAATTGTTGCATAGTATTTGTATTAATAAAATTTTGACTTTGCAGCTAAAGGTCACATGATTTTAAAAAAAAATATTGATTACGTCAGTAGATTGATTTCACAGCTGGTTTGTCAGAATATTAAAATTTAATAAAAAATAGTTTTTATTGGTTTTTAAATGAATTGTAGGTGGATGAAAAATTGTGAGATAAAACGGAAAATCTAGGGGTTATTGAAAGGCTGATCTTATTTTGATTCAACTGGGAATGGATTTTAAAAATTTTGTTAAATAAAAGTATTTTTTTTAAAACTTTACATTTTCTAAAAAAAAAAATAAAAGTATGTTTTTAAAACCAATATTTAAAATTGTTTTGTAATGAATATGGGCTAAAAAAAGGTAATCTGCTTCTGACAGTTTTTCATTACAATTGAGGCATTAAAATTACAGTAAAATGTTTTAAAAAAAAACCCAGCTTCTCATATTTCATTTACTTTTGATCTATTCATTTCGCTTTATTTAGAAGTAAAACTTAAATTATTAAGTATTGTTATAGCTGAAGACTTAATTGCAATAAACTATAGTATACCTCCTATCAAATTAAAAATACATGTAAAGAAGAAATAAAAAAAAAAATCAAACATTTTAAAATATTAAAAATGGAAATGCATTAGCGTCCTTATAAATTAGAAATGACATTAAATTTAATACTTTATTACTTAATAGATGATATATACATTTAAATATGCTCTTAACAGAATAATGTTTCTGTGGAAAATATGTATTTTAAAATACTAATTCTTGTTTATGCCAGTAGTATGAAAAGAATTTGTTTGGAAGTAAAACTTTAAAAGAATTTAAAAATATTAGTAATGAACTAGTCTCAGTCAAATACGTAATGTTTTGTTATAGTTCTCAATACTTATAAGTAACTTTATGACCACTGATCTTAGCACATAAACCAAGGAGCATCCTTAATTATAAACAAAGTCTATTCTTATGTTTAAAAAAATAAATAAAAGGAAATTTGTTTAAAAAAAATAATACATTTTTAAATATTAAAAAACATTAAAAAAAAAAAGAGCTCTGTTTTTAAAAAAAAATATGTTTAACTGAAGAAGAACGGTGAAAGTTAACTAAAAATATATATTATAATTATTCTGCTTTTGAACCTAGGATTATAAATATAAAAACATGTACTCAGCTGAAGAATTTATTTTTTCAATGCCGGCATTTTATACTTATTATACATATCCTTATACTTATGCTATTCAGCTGAAAAATTTATTTTCCAAAGCCAATTTATGTTTATGCTTATGATATTTAATTATTTTAATATTTAAAATTATCTTTAAAGTTAAAAGAAAGTGGAAGTGTTTATATAAAAAACTACTGAACATGTTCATTTAGAAATGATTGCCATGTATATAAATGTATTAGTTAAAGCTTGAATTCAAATAGATATCTTAACCTCAATAAATTGTCTACACATTATGAAATGAAAAAATCATCATGGAGCTGAACTATGAACTTGAATTAATGTATGATTATTTTTTTATATGGTCTGCTTTATTGGTTTAAAAAGAAAAGAAACCATAAAAATATTTATGCTATTAAATTCTTATGTAACACTTTTTGCATAAATATACAGGTAAACTAGGGTTATAATTTTAAAATGAAGTAGGTTTATTTGAATGAGCAAATGTTTCTTGCCATTTTTAAGTAGATTTAGTTTATTTATCAAGCATTGCACTAACTAGTTTTTATTTAATAATTTTATTATAGAGATTTAAATATCTCAGTCTTATTTTCATATAAATGGGATGTTTTTACTCAATTTTTTATTTTAAATTTACTAAAGAAGTTTATCAGAGAATATCCATTCATTTGTTTTATGAATGTTATATTAATAATAATTACAAATATTTTATATTCATCGAGAAGTAAATATTCTTGCATTTAATTTACAATTTTAAAAGTCCACTAGTCACTATATTTTAGCATTTAATATTTTGCTATGTGTGCATTGTGCCTTGCCTAGAATTTTATATGCATTTAAATTTAAAGTATTTTTTACAGTAGTCATTTGAAACATAGTTTGCTTTGTTGGTTCGAACATTGGATATATGTTTTCTATTTTATAAATATCTTGGAAATAACTTAGTCAGTTTAAGTGAAGTATATATCTTGCTATTAGTTAGAATTTGTTAGCCTCAAGAATTAGGCTTAGTTCATAATTTTTGAATATGCCTTATGGAGTCGAGAAAAATCCTCCATCCTTATTGTATTGTATTTCCATGATTTGATAGTGCTTGTCCCCCAAAAGAGGGTATTGTATTGTATTTTTCAGTGATGACTTACACATTTATAAGCACTGGAAATCCCATTAGAGGATTGTGCTTATCTGGTGTGTGTTCCTGTTCCCAGATGTACTGAAGACGAATTCCAGACATCTTAATTTTGCCTCATAGTTAGGTATTTTTGAAAGCCACCATATTCTTTTCCAGCTCTGAGGAGCCTAGTATCTTTATATTTTTGCTTATCATTCATGATGACTTAATGCTAATTCTACCACAGTAGGTGATGTTGCATTTGTTTTAGATTTGTGATGACAAGATATGCTTGTTTGAGGAAATGTATTTCTTCAGGTAGTTGTAGCTAATTTAAGGCTCATAGGTATATCAATGTTTGAATTGTGTTGCTATGATAGTTTTATGACACACAAGCTAACTAACAATAAGTTATATTTATTTTAAAGTATGTTAAATATGCATGTGGTATAAGTTGCAATTCACATATAATAACTTAATATTTTCATCCAGAATTTCGCCGCTGGATTTGTAAGTCTGTTACATCATTATCTTTAAAACATTGAGGGAATAATTTTATGTGGACTAAAGTTATTAGAAATAGTATAACTGATCTCTGATGAATAACTGTCCCATACACTTAATTTAGTTTAATTTTAAAATTAGCTTAATCTGATTTAAAGATATATCTAGCTGTGATATTAGTTATATTCATGAAACTAGTGATGATATTTTTAAAAAGTATTGTTGGGTAAGCTTGCTCCAACTTGGCATTTGTTAAGTTGGGGAGTATAGAATTAGGCTTAGGGTTTTCAATATAAACATAGTTCTGTGTTTTATTCTGATTAGTAGATCAAACAATAATGTTATTAATTAGTCCAAATAAATATATAAAACAGTGCGGTATTGGCACTGTTTGTGTTCTACCACATTTATAAACATTTCTTGTCATTATTAATAAATCAAATTATTATTATTTCAAATGTTTTGTTTGTTTGTTTTATTTTTATATGAAAATATATTATTGTCTTGGGTTCCAAGTTCACAAAATTTTAAAATTTTAAAGTTATTGAATCTTCCATTTAGACAGTAACAAGCATATTCTAAGTTAATTGAACCTAGTTGATACTGTCTTGAAAATTAAAAAGCTATGTTAAAGTAAATGATTCTCATATTGAACCATAAATACAGATAATTGCATTATAGCAGATACATAATTAAATACCTAATTAAAAGTTTATTTTTTTTAAATAATCAGTATATCTTTTCAGACTAAAGATTATGCAATATCAGATTAACAATATTAGTACTTCAGAAGAATATTTTAATTAATATTATTTTAAAAACTGCACATTATCTTATATTCACTGCACATCATCTATCATCATCTTAAATCTTATATATTTACAGAATTCCAATCCATTTGCATTTGAGGTCTTTAGTGGTTGTCTATGAGTATGGAAAGGCATTAAAAGTACCCTTGCTCTTTTCTTTGCTCAAGTAATATCTTCGATAATAGGCCATTATTAGTTAAATTTAAATTGATTCATTAAATTTTGGTGAATTAATATTTGTTTTGTTTATTACTTTAAGATTGAACATCTTATAATTATTTTATGGTCACCTAAGATGTCACTTATTTATTTATTAATCACATTAATTCTTTATTAGGCAACTTAACTTAAACATTAATTTTACACAAGAGTTTTAGTTTTAAAATCCCTGAGGTTATTTACTCTTGCTGTTTAGTAAATATAATTCTGTAAGATAATATTTTAAAGCAAAGCATCATAGGTCTTATTCAGAGAGTGTATAATCTATTAGTAGGACTAAGATTGTAAGCATTAATTAATAATTTTTAAATAATCTTTGGTATGGTTTAATATTAAATTATTATTAATATGCTGTAGTAGTTATAGTTCATCAATATTGGATTAGATCATTACTTGATTATACATCTCTGGATCATCATCTCTTTTTTTAAATTTATTGTAACCCCACTGAGCCAAGTCATTTAGAGTCTCTTATTTATATTTCATTTCATATCATTTCAATATTATTTCATTTTTTTATGTCATTTCTCACATCTTTCTATCATCTCATTTTATTTCTCTCTTCTTTATTCCATCTTCTTTTTACATCTCTCGATTTCATATTTTTCTATCATCTCTGCCATTTAAAATATATTTTTCTTATATCTCTCTTTCATATCTTTCCAATCATCTCATTTCTTCTCTCTCTCCATTATATATATCATTTCTATTACTTTTCCCTATTCTTTTATTCCTCAATTTTTTTCTTTTCCATCATTTATTTATCTTTACCATTATCATTATTTCTTTTACTTCCCCCTCTCTCTTTTCTCTTTCTCACACCCCCTCTTATTCTATTAGGTTTCAATTGGCCTCTCTCATTTCATTTTCATCTTTTATCTTTATCATTATCTCTCCTTTATTCCAATTTCCTGTTATCTCTCTTTATTTTATCAGGTTACAATATATATATATATATATATATATATATATTATAACCTGATATAAATATATATATATATATATATATATATATATATATATATATATATATATATAACCAAAACTGCCTAACACTATACTAGCAAAATAAAAAATGCAAAACCATAAAACAATACAATACTAGATTAAATCCAAAATTTTACCAAAATCTTTACACAACCATGGTTTCATCTACTACAAATAGACCTTCTCAAGTGAAAATCAAACTAAAGGGAATTACATAGATATACACACAAACAAACCTTCCCATAATTCATTTCAAACTCCACCTTCTCTTAATATCAAAAGAAGTCTTCATAAAATTGATAGCCTCAGAATCAAGAAGTTTTATCATCAATGTCACCTTTATTCTTCTATTTAACTCATTCTTTTCATAAAAAATAACTGAAGCATTGTCAAACAATATCCTATGACCTGTATTCAATTCATGAATATATAAAGCTGAGTTAAGATACCTATATTTAACTCTACTTATATTAACCTTAACCATTTTATTAAGGCTAAACTTACTCTGGCCCACATAAAATTTACCCCAACTACATGGAATCTTATAAACAATAACAGGAATAAGCCTGCTATCAATAGCCTGTTTTGAACCATTAAGTAAAGAATTCAAATCAGAGCCTTTCTTCCGTGAAACCTTCATTCCACCTAACAAATGACTATTCCTATAAACCAAATTATATATTGAAGCCTTAAATGGTAAAAACATATAATCATTATCCTTACCAACAAAATTCTTACCATTAAAATCATGACTATAAACATTATTAAATACAACTTTTTTAATAAAATCATGACTATAACCTAATTCTACACATTCAGCAGCAAATTGACTTCTTTGAATATCAGCATCATTATTAAAATTATTAAGCCTTCTATTCCTACAACAAAAATTCAACAAATACATTTTGTTTGTTTTGTTTTGAATGATGACTGTGTTTTTGGTAGTTTAGACATTGAAAATATGTACAAATCGGTTAATAGATTAAAAGTATGCATGTTTTTCTTTCAATTTTAAATAAATTGGAATGTTTTTCTGCTGATAAGATTAAGGTTTTTCATGATTTGTTTTTGCTGTTAGAGGATTCAATGTATTTTATGTCTAATGATGTGTTTATAAGATTAGAGAAGGTAGGGTTATTGGTTATATTATTCCTCCATCGACATGTGTTGTCTATATTGCTTATTTGGAGTGTAGTGTTTTTAATCTGTTTTCATGTTGTATTAAATTATTTGTTAAGTATGTTTGTTATTCAGATAGAGAAATTAGAAGAGTTTTTATGTGGATTGAATGCTTTTGAATCTATTATTAATTTTACAATTGAGGGTGGTTGTTTTCATTTCGTAAAATTAAAGTTTTTAGATTTAAACGTTGACAAGGTTAATGATGTTTTGTTTTGTAGTCATTTTATAAGACCCAAGAATTTAAAAAAATATGATTAGGCCTGATAGTTATCAGCCGTTTATACATAAAAATGTCTTTGTTGAATTTGTATTGTAGAAATAGAAGGCTTAATAATTTTAATAATAATGCTGATATTCAAAGAAGTCAATTTGCTGCTGAATATTTAGAATTGGGTTATAATCATGATTTTATTAAAAAAGTTGTATTTAATAATGTTTATAGTCATGATTTTAATGGTAAGAATTTTGTTGGTAAGGATAATGATTATATGTTTTTACCATTTAAGGCTTCAATATATAATTTGGTTTATAGGAATAGTCATTTGTTAGGTGGAATGAAGGTTTCACGGAAGAAAGGCTCTGATTTGAATTCTTTACTTAATGGTTCAAAACAGGCTATTGATAGCAGGCTTATTCCTGTTATTGTTTATAAGATTCCATGTAGTTGGGGTAAATTTTATGTGGGCCAGAGTAAGTTTAGCCTTAATAAAATGGTTAAGGTTAATATAAGTAGAGTTAAACATAGGTATCTTACCTCAGCTTTATATATTCATGAATTGAGTACAGGTTGTAGAATATTGTTTAACAATGCATCAGTTATTTTTTATGAAAAGAATGAGTTAAAAAGAAGAATAAAGGAGACTTTGATGATAAAACATTTTGATTCTGAGTCTATCAATCTTATGAAGACTTCTTTTGATATTAAGGGAATGTGGAGTTTGAAATGAATTATAGGAAAGTTTGTTTGTTTGTGTGTGTGTGTCTGTATATATATATATATATATATATATATATATATATACAGACACATAGATATAAAATATAAATATATATATATATATATATATATATATATATATATATATATTATATCTTTTAGTTTGATTTTCACTTGAGAAGGTCAATTTGTAGTAGAGGAAACCATGGTTGTGTAAGGATTTTGGTAAAATTTTGGATGTAATGTAGTATTGAATTGTTTTATGGTAATACATATATATATATATTGTAACGGTAATGCATGATATACCCAGATGTTCCGGTCTGAAAATACATTTGAACACACAAATCCACTTTAACAATCAGCTGGTTCATCCATAACATATAACCAACTTATGTCCAATCTCAAAGTGCTAGTGCACTTATCTGCCATATCCCAAAGTTGATAGTACCCAGTGCAGCAAACCAGTCCATTCACATATATAAGAGAAAGAGAGTAAGCTCACATCTAACTACTGTCGGTCCTAGGGTCTTCATGTGGGATGCTAGAGATAAAACGATGAAATACCTGACTCAAGATTACATCCATCTTCAATAGACTAGCCTAAGCATCATACACTAAATCTACATGCAATCCAAATCAGTTCATCTCACATCTTACTACTTTTTTCCAAAAATGTTCCCTCAAATATTCGAACTCAGGAAGATTTCATATTTGACTCTCTTAACAGGTATCTATCTATGCAAACTGTTAATTAATAACTAAAATGGAACATCCTATCTATCAAACAAAATATAACCTGTATTTAATGTTCTCTCCTATGTTTATTAAACAATAATGTGGATGTGTGCAAGTATAATACATTGGTTATAAGATGTAAGGGAAGTGCTTAATTGAATGCAAATGCTGGATCAACAAAACTATAGAGATCCTGTTAATTAACACAACTTCATAATATTTATTTACAAACAAAAATAGGATATATTTATATTTAAAAAATGCCCATAAATTACTTGGATATCTCTATGTATTTACAGTTTCTATTGTCTATGCTGATAATAATAAAACAAATGATTAATTCAAAATGAGATTGCTAACCTAAGTAAATTTAACTGCAACCTCAGATATAATAATCGTGAAAAATATATTGATAACACAGCACAGAATATGATAGAACATAATATAAAAAATACTATTTTAAAAAAAATTAGTCATTTATTCACTTTATCTTAAGAAATATTAGTAACTTATATATATATGTTAAAACGAAGATTTGCACGGGTTAAATATATAAAATACATATTTTGCGGGTTCATCCGTGTTAAAAACTTTTAATATTAATATACTGACGTTTCAACTTGGTCACACAAGCCATCCAGAGTTATAAAAGGTAGAAAGACGGTTGTAGAGGCGCTACAATCACTGATTTGAATAAAATATTAAAATTCCACCAATAGCAAAAAATGTTATATTTAGGAATGTTTTTTAAAAAAATCTTTCCAAATAGGAGGAAGTTTACATGTATCATCTCGCTTATTGATACAATCTGGCCTTTTAAGTATCTCAATGGCTTCTCTAACTTTGTATTGGTAGAGATTATCGCATCTGGATATGATCCTGGTACTAGAAAAATCAATTTTATGACCTGAATCTATAGTATGGAGTGAGAGTGCTGATGATGATGAGTGTTGTTTAACTGCATTAGCATGCTCATCTCTCCTAACACTGATGTGACAATTACTCATACCTATGTAAGAAGCTTTACAATTTTTACATGAGATTTGATAGACACCATGAGATTCAAGAGGGATTGAATCCTTAGGCTTGGTTATTATATTGCTGATCTTTTGATGAGCAGAAAATGCTGTATCTATATTATAGCATTTTAATATACGTCCGATACTGTCTGTAGTTCCTTTTACATATGGAACACAAATCCTAATAGCTGATTTATCATCTTTTTGTTTCCTATTTTGTCTATTTTGGGCTTGAAATAAGGCTTTTTTTTTTATAAATTTGTAATTATAACTATTTGCTAATAAAACACTATTAATATGATTTATTTCTTCTTTCAGATGTATCTCATCTGAAAGGTTAATTGCTCTATTTAAAAAAGTTTTGGCTACAGAAACTATCTGAGTTGGGTGATGATGAGAATGGAAATATCTGTCTGTGTGTGTATCCTTTCTGTAAATAGAAAAAGATAAACTATTTGGTGTTCTGGTGACTAGAACATCAAGAAAAGGGAGTTTTCCATCAGACTCTGTCTCCATTGTAAATTTAATATGAGGATGCATATTATTTAAATGTAAGAAAAAATCATTTAATTTATTTTTTCCATGTTGCCATATGACAAAAGTGTCATCTATGTATCTGAGCCAAATATATATATATATATATATATAATTGGTCGTGTCATGTGGTACATATTTTATATCTGTAGCTTTTAAAAAAAATAAATAAAAATCTTTTACCGTTAAAGAGTCTAGTGAAGCATTTAATTGTTTGTGCATATTTCCATCTCATATCTATCAGTAGAAAGTAAATCATCTAAACTTTATTAAAAAAATAATAAAAAACTTTTCAACGTATCCCCCCTCCCCTACTCTCTTGATATTTTCCCATATTGGATTGTTCCCTCTATATAATTAGCAATAGCCTTTTCCAAATATAAGATGAGATAAAAATTAAAAATAAAAATGCAAATTGATACAACAAAAAAATAAAATAAAACACAATTTACAATTTTCCTTTATACAAAGTTCTTACGGTTGATGTATTTTGTTAAATAGAAGCTGCACAACTCCAGTTTGCTTTTACAGAGCATCCTGGAGGTATATTAGTGGGCAGTTTGTATGTAGTTCAGTGTTGTTCATTCCATAGATCTTCATCCTGTGTAAATTTCAACTTGTCAGGCAATTTAACTTCAGACAGTCATATCTTTATATTTTTATATGGCCATAGTCGATAAAAAAAATGCTTCACCCTAGTGACAATTCAGCTCTTAGCTAACATATTTCATGCTTGAACTATATATATATATATATATATATATATACAACTTTACGTAAACTTATAGTCAGTTTGCATCTAATAAAATATTTTTATAGACAGAATAAAACTTAACTCAAGTGTTTTAATTTCTTTTTTTTTTCTGTTCCTTTTAAACAAAAAACAGGTTACTTTTCTTTTTTAAAATTTGAATTAATAATGATTTCCACTTCGCTATCGAATAAATCAGATTAATGTTCCATCCAGTTCTTTTACTTTTTCTACAAATGCTGAATTAATTAAGAAAAAAATGACTATTTTGTAGAAAAAATATAAAAGTAACCCTACTGCTAAAAAAACTAAACTTGACCGATCTTTATTGCCAACAAGAAGAAGCAGACAATTTTTTAATTGTTTCCTTTTTTTATCTTGGCTCTATTTCTATTATTTGAAAACCTGCATTTCAGCTTTTAAAATATTTTTTTTTACATTGATTCATTACAAATTAATAAAACACATATAAATATAAATTTATAATATTATTATCTCTCTTACATTTGAAATATTGATTTATTTTCTACTGTTATAATTATTGTTTTTTATTTAAGTCATTGTCAAATCAACTAACACAACACAAACGATCAACACACACACACATATATATATAATTATGTACAGCTTTTTTATTAACAGTGACATTTTCTTAGTAATAAAATTTTATTACTAATATATATGTGGGTATTTTTTTTACAGTCAATTACCCATCATTAATAACTACTTAGTAAGTAGTCATTCCACTGTTTAGGGAAAAAAATATTAAAACTGTAAAAACAATATCCAAAAGTGTTCTAGCAAAATCTTTTTATCTTTCTACCTGCCAATTAAAAAAAAAAAATTCCATTATTTCAGATGGCTAATATTATGTTGTTGGGGTAGCAATTTTTAGCTACCTTCACAATATATATATATATATATATATATATATATATATATATATATATATATATATATATATATATATATATATATATATATATATATATATATATATATATATATTGTAACTTAATGAAATAGAGAGATAAAAAGAAAAAGAATAATGATAATGATAATTGTAACCTTACAATTAAAATAGAGAGAGAGATAAGAAGAAAATAGAATAAAGAACAGATAATGATAAAGATAAATGATGAAAATGAAATGAGAGTGGCCAATTGTAACCTGATAAAATAAGAGATAGAGAAAGAGATAGAGAGATAATGATAATGGAGGTAAAAATAATGGTAAGAATAAATGATGGAAAAGAAAATAATTGAGGAAGAAATGGGGAAAAGTAATAGAAATGATATATATAATGGAGTGAGAGAAGAAATGAGATGATGGGAAAAATATGGAAGAGAGATATAAGAAGAAGATGGAATAAAGGAGAGAGAAATGAAATGAGATGATAGAAAGATATGAGAAAAGAATGTTTTAAATGGCTGAGATGATAGAAAGATATGAGAAATGAGAGATGAAAAGGAATAGAATAAAGGAGAAAGAAATGAAATGATATAAAATGAACTATAAATTAGAGACTCTAAACGACTCGGCTCAGTGGGGGTACAATAATTAAAAAAAAAAGATGGTGATCCAGAGATATATAATCAAATAAAGGTCAAATCCAATACTGATGAACTATAATTACTACAGCTTATTGATATTTTAATAAACCGTACAAAAGATTATCTAAAATCACTAATTAATGCTTACCATATTAGTTCTTCTAATAGATTATACACTCTCTAAATAAGACCTATGATGCTTTGCATTAAAATATTATCTTACAGAATTATATTTACTAAAACAACAAGAGTAAATAACCTCAGGGATTTTAAAACTAAAACTCTTGTGTAAATTTAATGTTTAAGTTAAGTTGCCTAACAAATAATTACTGTGATTAATAAATAAATAAGTGACATCTTAGCTGACCATAAAATAATTATAATATGTTCAATCTTAAAATAATAAACAAAACACATATTAATTCACAAAATTCAATGAATCAATTTAAATTTAAACTAATAATGGCCTATTATCTAAGATATTACTTGAGCAAAGAAAAGAGCAAGGGTACTTTTAATGCCTTTTCATATCTCACAGATAACCACTAAAGACCTCAAATGCAAATGGATTAGAATTCTTTAAATATATAAAATTTAAGATGATGATAGATGATGTGCAATAAATATAAGATAAGATAATGTGCAGCTTTTAAAATAATATTAATTAAAATATTCTTCTAAAGTACTAATATTGTTAATCTGATGTT